>PVJX010015172.1:0-43204 GCA_004027295.1 Dolichotis patagonum
GATGCTGCTTTCTGGGAGACTTCCTGGGGGTGAAGGGCAGGGCTATGGGCCCAAACAGACCCAGCCCAGATGCTGATCTCCAGGCAGTTCCCTGCGGATGAAGGGTGTGCTTACCAGTCCCAAAGAGTGGTGCTGAGATGCAGGTCTGCGCAGACTTTCAATCCAAACAGCTCAGGCCACTCTACGGGTCCGAGAGTTTCGGGTCCCAAAGAGACAGTCCAAGGCATTTATTTTAAGCTAATTTGATACCAACCTGTTTTTAACCTGGGCTTTAATCTAAGGCAGAGGGTCATCTGTCATAATCCCTGACATCTTTTCTGCAGATGCATCAGGCTCAGTCATAATGAGTAGTGAACCCTGTAGTAGTAGCAACTCATGAAGTCTATTTATCCCTTCTTTGGGTATTCATGAGTCAAGATACAAACCTAAAACAAAACAGATCCTCTGAGACAAATGAGAAATGTGTATTATACCATCTGTTTATTTTTATTTCAAAATTTTTGCCTCTTACATTTGGAAGGTAAAAATCTTCAAAATACTCAAATCTTAAGCATGTGTGCTGTTTTTGCCTGTGGTATCCTTTTTTTATTTTGAAGAGAATAACACCAAATGAGACAAAACAAAATAGTCAATCAAAACAAAAGGATCAACATGGTGCATGGCTTAAAAAAATACAAGGAAATCAATAATGGCTACCATAATGCCTCTTGTTGTCTTCAAAAGAAATGCCCATATCATCAGACATAATAAAATTGAACAAAACAGTACAGAAGAAAACCAATAAGAACAAAACATTGGAGACATTATAGGACTTCAAAAGCAGATAATATTCAATCTAGAATGGGTATCATAGTGAATCTCATTGTCTTCAAAGTGGATGCCTATACTATCAGACTTAATACTATCAAACAAAAAAGTATAGAATAAAATCAGTCAAAACAAAACAGTGAAAGCAATATAGGGCTTCAAATCAAGCTAATAGGAAATCAAACATTGTTACCATAATATATCCCGCTATTTTTGGAATAGCTGTCTGTACTATCAAATCTAATACAAGTAGACAAACTGAAATAGAATAAAACCAAAGAAAACAGAACAATGAAAACAATATGGTTTTCAAATCATGATAACAGATTAACAATGGCCACTGCCTTCCCTTTTTAGACGATTCCTCCTCTTTCATTGTCACAGGATGTATTATATATTTTGGATCTCACTAGCTCCTTTAGTTCTTTATATTAGGAAGGCAACTTACTATTCACCTAAATGATTCCGAACATTTTTTCTGAGCATGATCTCAAGTTGTATCCATTTGCCTACAAGAGCCTCAAGGTTTTCTTTCTTTATGGCTGAGTAGTTTTCCATTGTATAAAAGTGTCATGGCTTTCTAACCAATCTGCAGCTGATGGCAAGCTACTCCCAATTTTTTCTGGTTCCTGTGTCATAAAGCATTGTTTTCTCATCTTTGACTTTCAGTCTCTAAACCACCTTTCAGGTTAAATGTATTTCTTATATCAAACATATTGATAGACTATCTCCTGATCCACTCTGCTTGTGTTTTTTTTTTAATTGGTGAATTGAGGCTATCTATATTAGTGATTATGGCCAACCTACTCTGCCTCATCTCTGCCTTGCTATTTTTCTGATGTTGGTTGTCTACTTTTCCCCTTCATTCAATTGTCTGCCTGGTTCAGTGAGCCCCCTCTGCCATTGTTCCTGAAACCATGGTCTTCTCTCTCTCTCTCTCTCAAATGTCTTTCAGTATTTTTGTAGGGTTGGTTTGGTGGTCATGAATTGCCCCAGTTCCTCTTTGTCATGAAAACATCTTGTTTCTCCATTAATTTTGAGAGATAGTTTTTCAGGGTACATCAATCTGGGCTGGAGGTTATTTACTTTCAGGGCTTGGAATACTCCAAGTTCTTCTTGATTTGATGGTTTGTGTCTAGAAGTCTGTCATGATTCTGATGGGTTTTCCTTTATAGCTGACCTGTTTCCTTTCCCTGACAGCTTTTAATATTCTGTTCTTGTGTTGAATTTCTGGTATCTTGAATATTATATGTCTGGATGTAGATCTTTTTTGGTTATAGATGGCTGGAGTTCCATATGCTTCATATATCTGGATATCATTTCCTTTTCCTATGCTTGAAGTTTTCTTTAATTATTTCTGTAAATAGCCTTCATATTTCATTTGTGTTTACCCCTGCTTCTTTACTCACATTTTTATTCTTAAGTTATAGTTCCTCTTGTAATCTTCTAGCCTTTGTATTGTTACTTCTTGTTTCCTTGTTACTTTTAAGAGATCTTTCCTTTCATGGTTGCAAGCTTCAAACCTGTCTTCAAGGTTTGATAGTCTACCTTTAGTTTCTTTCAAGTAGTTTTGCCAGCTTTCCATGGAGTTTTTAATTTCCTGGTAACCTCTTTGAATCTATTTCATGTATTCTAAATCTTTTTTATATTCTTCATTGAAGGTTTCCCTCATTTTTCTATGTTTCTCTATTCTTCCATTTGTGTCTCCTTTAGAGGCACTTAGCAATTCTTTTATTATTTCTCATTTCTTCTTTTACCTAACATAGTATTTCTCTTCTAAGTTCTTTTATAGCCTCTTGAAGTTGTTTATTTCAGTTGCTGTTGCTTCAGAAACTGCAGCTATGTGACTCCCGATCTCTTCTGTGTTTACATCTCTTTGACTAGTACTGCTTGGGTTGGAGGCCAGAGACTACCTTTTGCTTCTTCCTCTTGTAATGTTCCTGGTTTCTTCTGGACAAGTGTGTAGTGGTGTCCCCAGCACTTCTTGTTGGTTATAATTTCTTTGAAGTGTGCTGGCTAGGGATATCTGATGGTGACCATTGTGTGCACTGGTGTAGGGCTATCAGTGGGTGGTGGAGTACAAGCAGGAGTGGGGCAGGCTGGTGCATCCCTCCTGAGCTGGTTAACCACAGAGAACCCTCACCATATTAGTACATGCAGGGTAGGTGGAGCTGGTTGGGGATAGCTTTAGGAAAACCTTGCTGATGGCTGTTGGACTGAGCACAGGGACAGGACTCAGTCCAAGCAATTTCCACCAGTCTGCTCCAAGCTAGGAGAGGCTGAATGAAGCTGGCTGCATTTCTGGCTCCAGGCTTATCCATTTGGAATCATTATCTGACTCCAAAATGGCCCCCGACCAATCACCCACTCCTGCAGGAGGACTGAGTCCCCCATACCACCAGCTTGTTCAGTTCTCTGATCCACTGCTCTCCTCTGCCACCATGTCTCCCTGGGAGAGGCCTTGGGGCTTTCCAGCCACCAACTTCACTGTGACTGTGTGACTCCAGGTTCCAACAGCACTTCTTGCATTGTGGTTCAAGCTCTGGGTGAATGCACCACCAGCTGTTTTTTTTTTTAATTCTCTCTGTGGGATTCATTTCTCACTTTAGGTTCTTCCTAGGTCATGGGGACCCCCTTCCTTCCTTCTTATCTTCTCTAGAATGCTATATTTCAGCATCTGGACTGTTTCTCCAAGAGAGGTTGTTTACTCTGCTGCTTACTGTTCCACCATCTTCCCAGGATCACATGTGGCATGCTTAATATGGATTTTATGTAAATTCATTTTATTATTTTCTATACCTTTAGTAAGACCTGAGGGAAAAGATTCACATGATTCTTTATTGTTTCTATTTGAGAGAGTATGTTTTAATAATCTTCAACTTGAGGAAGTGGCTGTCTAAGCACATTACAACCAACTACAGTGTGAAACCTGTCTTGGAATTTCTACTTTCTCTCTGTAACAGTTTGGTAAGAATATGATTTGGCTGCCATCTCCAGCACTCCATATGTTTGATTTAGAATGTTTTCCATGTTGTCACTACTTTTTCACAGATGCACAGATGAAAGGCAAAGTGGATTAAGCTGCAATAAAATACTACACTGTATTTTGCAACAACTGCACAATGACTACCAATGAATCCATTCTGGAAAATGCCATGGTCAGGCCCTTCATTTTTACCTTTATATTTAGGTGGTATGGAAAAGAACAATTGGGAGCAACTAAAGAAGTCAAGTCTATGGCACAGTCTATCTCTAATACTGCCTAGACTTTGATGCACCTAAAAATAAAGCAAATTTATCTTTTGCCTTGAAGTAAAAAAAAGTAAAATTCAATAATATTCCAACAGAGTAAGAGTCTTTACCATTATATTCACTAATGACCTATGCTAGGTATAGATTATCCTTGCCTTTAAAACAAATAATAAGAGCTCTAAACAATATCTAAACAATTTTTCATTGCTTTATTCATTAAACATAACTTCACAGCAGTCTTGCACAAAAGCATTATTCTTATCCTCATTTTATAGAAGAGGAAATGATTTTCACAAAGACACATATATAAGTGTGCAGAGGTAAGATTTATATCAATGAAACTCTAAAACTTATTCTCACTGATTCATACATATTTTATCACTTAATTTATCCCATCATTCTTCCTGAATTTTATAAAGAATCTTTGAGCAGTGACTTAATTCTGGACACATATGAGACAAAACAAGTCTAAGATGTGTCTACTTCTCCAAAGATGAGTTTGGCAGGCATACAGTCTAAAATAGTTATTGCAAATTGTCTTGATTATGTTTCTCTCATTGCTAGGAAAAAATATCCAACATTCAAAATGAAGGAAGGAAAGGTTTATTTAGCTCACTGTGTGTGGAGGTTTCAGTCCATAATCAGTTGGCTCTAAGACATGGCACTAGGGCAACACTCCAAGATAGCAGAAGACAGAAAAGCAACAAGAGAAAAAGGGAGAGAGCAAGCCTCTTTTCCTCCCTTATAATGTGCACAGGCCATTCCCCCTCCAGGGCCAGTGTAGCACTCACAAAATCTTCTTGCTCTCCTCCTGCACAGGATAAGGATGTTTGCAAAGTAAGGACTCTGGCTCCCTTCTGAGTTGAGTATTCAAACTTCTAAACTTCTCAAGTTGATGCAATGTATCAATCATAACAAAAACTCATGAAATTATCAACTAAAAGCACAATTTATTAGTCTTCTTCTTGAATCTCTTTCAGACATTGTTAATCAACCTCTGTTCACTTGAAATTTAGTTCTAGGTTATGAATTTTAAAAACCTGACCATTATAAAATCTTGAGAGATAATATGTAAGATGAAACCTTTATGAAATGTAAAATGTGTTAATGCATAGTTTAGTCTAAGTCTTATAACCCAGGTATATATTAACCATGACTACATTATACATTTTTAATATTTTGTGCTATGCAATCATCATTATATGGCACCTAGAATTTATTGTTGTAGAAGAAAAATATAATGCTTTCACAAAATGCATTCTACACTGTACTATCTGGTTATGAGTCTTTCTCTAATTTAAGGAAGACTCTTCATTGTTGTCTTAATGTAAATAACTTCAACTATCATGTACAAGCAGAAGTTGGCCCACATCAGACTGAACCACAGTGGTTTCTGGGGTAGAAGTGTTAATTATATATTACCCTATCCAGAAGATTTAATTAAAACCTCTTTAATTGGAAGTGAAACTTGGGACAAGAATGAATTTATAAAAAGAACATAATGCAAAAATATCATATTTTCAGAGAAATTATCCTGGTTTACAGCCCTCAAGCATCAGGATGATGGAATTTTATAGCATCTGCAGGCTACCATTCCTGTTCCTTAGAATTTTATAATTTAGGGATCTACATTGTATCGGGAACATGGGAGGAAACTTTGTGCATATGACTGCTTGGTATTGGTTCATGAAAACACATTTATGCAGAAAAAGTATCTTTTCTTGGTAGGTCACAGAGATGCCCCTCAAAGCCTTAAATCTGGTATCATTCAAAAAAGATATTCATCACTGCTCTCAGAATCACTATGTCTAAATTTCAGCTTCTACAGGCATTTTTCAGACATCCAGCATAGAAATCTTGTCACACTACAGAGTGTACAAGGAAGTGGGGAGCAGATCCTAGCCATACTCAATCCTCATAATTTAAGAATTTTATACTTTCTCCAAGTCAAATTATCTCCACTCCCCTCTCCCTGTTTTTAACTCTTCAAGTCAGTGTTATCCAAAAAGCTAGTCAGCTTTCTGTGGCCATTAACATATAAAGTTATGACCAGTTTTAACCAAGTGTTACAGTAGTAAAACAGACAAAATGTATACCAAAAACCTTATTTGTAAACAACTATTTGAAGTATACCATTAGTGAATTTTACATTGATCACCTATTGAGAGAGTAATATTTTGAATATATAGAATAGACTGAAATCTATTTGTAAAATGAAAATCATTTCACCTTTTTAAAAATGTTTAAAAATCCAATTGCTAAAACACTGAAAGCTACAGATGTGGTTCACTTTGTATTCTGACAGGGCCACTGAAAGATAATTTCCACTACATCTGTTGATGAATCCAATGAATTACTTATAAGAGTAACGCCTGGATTGTTACTTATTTTAAGATGGTCCTCCAAAGAGATTAAACTCACATACATTCACCCGCTCCCAGAATTTAGAAAGCTATCCTAGATGAAGCAAAGAGAAAAACACTGTTTTATCTTGCAGCGTGTCTTATCAGAAAAAATACACGGTTAGTTTCCCAGTTAGATATAGCTCAAAGCTATTAATACTACTGTGAGATTGAAAGATAAATTTAAGAAAAGAAAACCGTTTTTTCTGTTACAATTGTGTGCCACGTCCTTTGTGAGCTACCCTGGCTTTCAGCTTATGTATCTCAAGCTGGCTATTCAGCTGCTTCCTACTGAGATCCCCTGTGCTGTGTATACACTGATGCCATCTTTTTCATGTCCTCAGACAAAGAAATAATCAGACTGTGGTGAGTAAAATTAGGTTTCACCTAAAGGTTTATTCTTCTACCAGTACAAAAAAATGTTAACTTTCTACCTGACACAGTTGGCCATGCCACATCTAGACATACTGAGCAGACAGAATATAACAAGATCAGTGGCTGTGTTCTGGTTATTTTCACCATTCAGAAAAGCTTCTGTAAGTTTTATTTACATTTTCTTCTTCTCATAGAATATGGCTCTGTAGTGTGCCTGACTCTCTTGGTATCATTTCAGTCAAGTGATTTTCACATCTCAGATTCTACCTGTAGATTTAAGTGTCCTCTTGGGTACATAAAGGGGCGTGCCTTTTGTGATTTAAGTGATAAGAACACAAGGTTCTGATACAGTGCCCAAGTTAATTGGCAAGGAAAGAGATACTCTCTTGAAGATTGATGCTTTACTTCAGAACTAAATCTAATAATTGCAATTGCCACCAATATAAAGTCAATGCTCATTTTAAATGAACAAATAAATAGGCTTTTTGGTGAAATTAGAATTGTTTGAAAATGTCTGACATTAATGAGTATCTAGTGTTCTAACTTAAGGTTAAAAAAACATACAAAATTCTAGTATCTTATCTGCATTTAATTAGATGTGGGTAAATATCTTGATTTTTAAAAACTCTTTTTAGTCCTTCATTTTCCTGAAAAAACTACGTTTCTAAACTTATATCTCTTATTGTAAACTGTAAAAAACTGACATGACTTAGCTGCTGTTCAACAAAGATAGTATCCAAAAATATCCCCCTTAGGAACATTACAAAAGACATGTGACTCTCCATTAAATTAAGCTACTTTTTTTCTGGCAAGCATTTACACTGGATAGTTCCATTAGTTTATTTATATTTTATTTATCAACTCTAATGTAGATATTATTCTAATGATGTTTGATTGTTAGATATTCTCATCTTTCCCTTAAAATATTAAGGTAGCTGGTTATTAATATTTCATAAAAAGGAAGTGATACAGTCTTCAATTGTGGTGGAGGGTAACAGAATTTTGGAGGCACTATTCCATCATGAATATGCATTAGAGAACAAGAATGATTATACAAAAAACCTTCCCTAAATATATGTAAAAATCATGTAACTGGGTGGTTCAAGAAAAAAAAAACTGTAAAAAGTAGTGCAGTATCTCCCCTATTACTTTCATACTTGACAGTTGTGTTTTTAATTTTAGAAAGCAGAAAAAATATGTGTTGTGCCCAAACAAAAATGATTAAGCGAACAGAATTTTAATTGACCAAATTGATTGTTGTTTTATATGAAATAGATAAATACAAAAAATATTTGATGAAAATTTACAAACATCATGTAAACACAATCTCAACATCCATAATCACCAATCTATTCCTTCTGCCCCAATCTTTGCCAAAATTATTCTCAATAACAGTACCAAATCACCAGTGACTTCATATTGAGTGTCAATGTTTGATGCTTCATTTACTTGATGGTGGCACCAGAAGACCTCACTAAATGTTTAGAAATTTAAATTCCCACTGTCATTGCCTTCAGGGTAAATGTTTTATTCTTGGTTTTGCTTATGTATCTGTGGTATGCCTTATATATCATTCATTGTTTTATTCCTGTCTTAAGGATTTAGATAAAGTGGTTTCACTGAGGCATGGATTTGGTGCCCGAGGGGTTAAAAGGCAGCAAAGGAGAAATTAGAACTGCCCCAAACTCACAGAAAAGAAAGCTATTACCTCCAGTAGGCCTGATGGGAAAGGATATTCAGAGACCTGTGGGAACTGAACTCAGAAAGGAGAGGAAATAATGGATTCCTTAAGAGTAGAGGAATGCAGCCAGGGTCAGAGAAGCAGTACCACCGCATAAGGTTACCAAGGAAGAGGAAATACCACAAGCTTTCTGTTTTATAGTAGATAAAAAAGATTCCCTAAGCCTCATGTGTTTGGAGGATGATTGGATCATGCGGTGCCATAATAATTAGTGGATTCATCAAATGATGGATGTATTGAGTAGCTGCATGTGTTGGGAGGTGGGGAATGTTTGGAGATTTTTGACTGTGAGTGTGACCTGGAGAATTATACTCTTGTTTCTGACTTCTCCTTCTCTCTCTGTTTCTTGTCCTCATGGGTTGAACACCTTTGCCTCCCCCATGATTCTCTACCATCCAGTTTCTGCATTGGAACCAGCCGACTATGGACTAAAACAGGCACCCTAAATACAGCTCTCCTCCTTTATGTTGCCCAGTTTGACTGTAAACTAAAGAAGGCCCAGCAGGACACCATCTTTTACAACCGGAACTCTTGAGGACCTGAGTAGAACAAAAATCTGGAGTAGGGGTGGAGAACAAATAGAAAAGTCAGTTAATGACAGGATAATGGCTTTGATAGCATTTTTCAATCTTTAAAACTAGAAAAATATCATATGCATAAACATAAACACAAACAGAAAATGGTATATTTAATTACCTTGAATATAAAGTAAAATTCCAAATCACAAATGAAGAAGAAATATGGCTAACATTTTGTAATACTAATCTTTGAAAATCTGATAAAGAATGCGATTCTTTTTATTGTGCACTTGGTGGGAAGGTTAGATGATTGCATTTCATTTTCTCTCTGTAGAGTACTTACTGGTTTACTTGGTCCACATTTTTAAAACGTGGTTGGCTATCCTTGCTCATTTATAAAAGCAACTTATTAATACAAATACATGCTATATCAATATTGCCAAACTCCATACTGCCTCAACTGGAAGCACTAATGATCAGTTTCTTATGTATTCTTTCATAATTTTTATTTGCATAAATAGTCAAACATATGTATATGTTTTCCATATAATTATGCCCTTTATAAACTCTTCAGTACTTACTTGTCAGTTTTAAAAATATTTTTTCATTAAATTTTCAGATTTTTCTGCTTATCACCAGTATATATTTAACAGTCTTATAAAATACTGATAGCATTGCTATATATATATATATATATATATATATATATATATATATATATATCTGAAAAATTATCTCTTATCTTTATTTAGTTGTTTCAGGTCCTTTGATATGGTAAACATCACTATATATATATATATATTACTTATACCATTTGCCATATATATTACTATAAGATCTTATTGATAAAAATACATACATAATTTGAGTCATTAAATTGTTTTCTCACAATCAAAAAGTACCAATTGCATTAACAGCAAGGAAATACTCATGTTAACAAGACATCTTAACTTTTGTGAACATGACACAAAAACACAGACTATTATAATATTAATTTGTGTGTCTTGGATTCTCAGTGAAGTTGGTTATATTTCATAATATAGAGAGTATTTGCATTCATTTTCCTTTGTAAATTTCACAAAACCTTTGCTGATTTTATGCATGTTTGTGTACAGGTGCATGTATTTACATAAAATGTACTTAATTGATATACATCTATATTTACACATTATAATTCTCATTTTTTGTTCATTTGATCTGCTTTGGTGTAGAAAAATAGAGTAGATTCAAGAAGAAAATCTATGAAAGTTCTCAACAAAGAGCTAAATGTGACATTTCACATTAAAGAGAAAAATCAGATTTTACTTTTCGTTAAAGTAAATTAGAATGACTGCTAGCCATGGGGGATAAATAAAAGCTATATCCTAAAGTTATTCCTTTCACCACAAAAGATTTAGACCGATAAAAATAGAACAAGTGAAAACTAATTTCATTGGAAAAAGAATAAAATTAGTAAGGATATTTATTTATTACTTTAGAGTAGAAGATAATTTTGTTCTTCAGACAGAGTCTAAAGAACAGAAACTATAGAGTACAATACTATTAAAAGTGTTTTTATAACAATTATGAAATTTTAGAACAGAAAAAATATAAAAAAATAAAACTAGAAAACTGTAAACTAAGATTATTTTATTAAAAATATAAAACATTTCTGCATATTAAATAATCACTCCATAGAAAAATGGATAGGTTATATAAAGAAGTAGTAGCAATTTACAAAGTTCTTGTAATTAGCAAAGTGAAGTTTAAAACAAAGCTTGTAACTTGAAGAGTAATCAAAGCGAGAGTGTCTATTTATATTATTCTGATAATTTCAAACCCTACTAAAGGGAATATAAGTTGGCTCAATCTCTGAAAAACAATTTGATAATAAAAAAATACAAGATACATAATATTTGGCTTAAAAGCTTTGCTTCTTGGAATTTATTTTTGTATGTAAATATATACAAAACTGTGAGTTCTGAAATTTGGTAACAGTGCTGTTGTCCATGAAAATTTTGTTAAGGAAAGTAAAGCACCCAGAAATGTGTAGACAACAGTTTTTGTTCTTGTTTGTTTGGTTTGGTTTTTTTCGTTGTTGTTGTTGGCAAATGAATCCAGAACCTAGACTGGAAAAGAAAAGTTTTTATTGCATACATGTTCAAATTTATCATTTGAATTTCCTTACTAATATAATGGGATAATCAGAGTTTTACTATACAGTGTGCTAACGTTTTATATTACGGTAGTGTTTCATAGATCTAGGGAGTCTAGGTATCCAGAAGTATTGAAATCCTGACTTTCTACCTTCTCATGAGATTGGCAAACAATTTTATCAAGAACTATTTTGGGTCTTAAGTCTCAATGTTTATGATCCTTAAAAACTGAGATTTCTGGATCTCGACCATTCATGTTTCAATTTCACTCAAACTCTTCTCCTGAACACACCTCTTAAGCCTTAGTAGATTTTCGATACTATGATGTTCTAACTTCATGGCAAGATGCAGCAGAAAAGAGAGGTAAAAAAAAGCAGTCTCTATGTCTGTTAAAATGATCAAGTTAATTGCAAGAGTAAAGAAAAAGAGAGAGAAATCGAAAGGATGCTCATCATTGAACTCACAAGTTACTTCCCTCTTTCATTGATGTAATCTGTCCTGAGTGAAAGAGAAACAAGGAGGGATATGTATGGATGGGACACTGAAATCTTCTTTTAGCTTAAAAACCTATATGAAGCTGACAATTACTAAGTCTATAACGCACTCAGCCCTACAGTAGTCCAAAGCCATATTTCTAAGTCAACTAACTCTTATTTGGATAATCCACTGCTATCTGAAAATCAGCTTGTCCCAAACTGAACATATAGTTTTCTCCTAAATCTGTTCCTCTTACAATGGTAATTCCTATTCACATTATAGACACAAAAGTGACCAAATGCTTAAGACAAAAATGACAATCTTCAACCCTGACAGTAGGCTAGAAAGATTCTTGCACTGAAACACACAGTTTAGAGGGCTCTGAATATATCAAGAACACGCTTGTACACACGACCCCACCAAGTTGTCAGGGAGGGCACGGGCACCTCTGCTACCGTGATTCTGGCATAAAGTGAACTGTGTCACTAATATCTTTTCTCTTACCTCCCACCCTTCAATTTCCGTGAGAATTTTTCTGACATCTTTTTCTCATATTCTGAAGCCAAAAGAGGAATTGCTGCTGAATAATGGTAAGGAGTGAAAAGTGCGTCACTAATGACTTCAGAGATGGACCTTGATGTGAAGAATTATGAGGGTTTAAACTGCAGAGGTCTGTGCTTAATGAAACGAAAAAATGAATTAATGAATTCATCAATTCTTTCTTCTGATAGCTTAACTACAATGGATGATTGCAGGAATGAAATATCACTCCTCATTAATGCCAAGTATCTATTTTCTTGTTATCTTCATGTTCCAATTTGTAGTTCAACAAGTATTCAAGAATTAGTATTAACTTTTCAACAACTATTCAGTGGCGACTGAAGAAACATTAGCAATATTTAAATTTATTTGTATATATTTGTGTGTGTGTGTGTGTAAAAGTTTAGGAATCATGCATGAAGCACCATGCCAATTCTTCACCTTGGCATTGAGATGAACATTAAATGCTAGAAGTATATTTAAAATTATGACACATTATAATTTTAATTTTGCATAAAATGTTAATAATTTGGATTATTTGAGAAAAATATTTTGTAAAAATATGAAAACAATTTTATTTACATACATTTACCCTTTTGTTGAAAGTATATTAAATTATGTATATTTTGAGCGCAATAATATTTTAGTGTTAAACCACTGTTATCCCAGTGGTGACCAGAACATACAGATTTGTACAATAGCTATAATATTTAGTTGCCTTTGATATTTGAACAACAATATTATATAAAAACCACAAATTAGCAATATAGTCAACATATCATTACAAAGCTACATTTTTCTAGACAGACATATAAAATTTGTTTTGGCTAATGGATTGACAGTTTTTCTGTTCTGTTTTGTTCTGTTTTGTTGTGTCTTGTTCTATCTTATTTTGTTGGTACTGGCATTAAGATACAGCCTTAAAACTGAGCTACATCCTTAGTTTTTTTCTAAAAAAATTCTTTTTTCATTATTTTGAGAGAGGATCTCACTAAATGAAGTTCAAACTTGGGATCCTTCTGCCTTGGCCTTCCAGAGTTCTGGGATTATAGGAGTGTACAGCCCTGCTTCAAAGGTTGATAGGTTTAGTGATAATTTTTAAATATTCATGCTATCTAGAGTTGCAATTGACTTTGTCACAGGAACCCAAAAGGTGCAGGGTCCACCTGGTCTTCTTCCTCACCTTCCACATCCAATTCCTCTGGAAGCCCTTCAGCCCCAGATTCTCTAAGTTTTCCTGCCTCTCTCTCATTTTTCTCTGCCACTTGTTTCTGTAGTTCACGTGGTTTTAATCTGGATGATGAAAATTGCCCTCTCACTCAGACAAAACCCAGGTTATCATCCATGGGCTCATCCCATGATCCCATGGGTATCATCCATCCACAAAAAAATTACACAAAAACTGATGTCATTTCCTTTAATTCAATACAAAAGCTGGTCCCATGATTTATAGATGTAATCTGAGCACAGTACTGGTCTGTGGTATGTTAGGAGCTGGATGGAGAATGAAGCTTTCTCTGGTTTTTATAGCCACCCCCATCACTTGCACCAAAAGTGCTCTGCCTCTTGTCCAATCTGCAGTGATACTAGATTCTCATAGGAGTGTGAACCTTGAGAACTGTGGATGTGAGGGACCTAGATTGTACATTCCATATGGTAATCCAACACCTAATGATCTGAGTGGACTTGAGGTACTGATGCTAGCCCTAGGGATTAGATACAAATAAAGATTAACATTAGCAGAGAGATTTGACTACGCAGAGAACATAATACAGTAAATCAGTTGGCTCATATCTTCTTAAAAACCTCTTGTGCTCCATCTCTTTACTCTTCCTTTTTCCTTTTCCCATCCCTTGCCTTTTCCAGATTTCATATATTTGGAACTGTACAGTATGAAGCCTTTACAGATTTTTTCCCTTAGCAATACACATTTAAGACTCTCACAAGCCTTTTCAGGGTTGGAAAGCCCATTTTTCTTAATGCTGTACTGTATGATATTCAATTGTCTGGATAAACCATTTGCTGAAAGAATGTTTCTTAAAAATTTGATCAATTATGAATAAAGTCATAAACATCTGAATATGGTCTTTTGTGTATACATAAGCTTTAATTCATTTAACAATCTGGTTACTAGATTGTATGGTAAGAATATGTATAGTTTCATGAGAAACTATCAAATTGCATTCCAGAGAGCTAGACCATTTTGAATTCCCACTAGCAAACAATAAAAGTCAATATTGCTCCATATCCTTGGCAATATTTGGTGGTGTTAGTATTTTGGACCTTTTCCATTTTTATTAGGTGATTAGTGGTGTTTAGTTGTTTTTATGTTCTCTAATAGAACAGTGTATTGATCTTATTTTCATTTGCTCTTTGTTTATCCATTTTTTGAAGTGTATATTTTGATATTTTGTCCAATCCAATCATTTATTTCCACACTGTTGAGTTATAATTGGTGCTTTCATATTGTGACTAACAATATCTTCTGGTTTAGATCTTAAAAAGTCCCCTAAAACCTTCATATGTTCAGAAATGGGACTTTTGGAAGGTGATTGGTTCATGGAGGGTTACACTCAGCACTGATTGCTATTTGGAAGTCCTGACTGAAGGTGGGTCACTGGGTGTGTGACATGGAAGAATAAACCTCTCTCCCTGGCTCCTGTGTTGTTTCTCTGATTCCTACCCACCATGAAGTGAGCAGCTTTCTTCCCTACCACTCTCTTCCACAATGCCATTTCTCCACTGGAGCTGTCTGACACTGAGCCAAAATAAGCCTTGCCTAATTTAAACTGGGGATGTTCGCTGTTTTATCCCATCAATGAGAAAGTATCGGATGTATCTTTTACAAATGTTTTCTCCTAGACTGTCTCTATTTTCTCATTGTGTCAGCAGAACAAAAATTTTTAGTTTTAATAAAATCTAATGTATCAATTATTTCTTTCATGGTGTAGTGACTTTGGCTTGAGCATAAAATATCACTGCTAAATCTATCATTGTTATCTAGATTTTTAAATGTTATACCACAGTAATATTGTATATTAGCTTTTTATATTTAAAGCTATGATTTATTTTGAATTAATTTTTGTGAAAAGTGCAAACCTTTGTCTAGAGTTATTCATTTATTTATTTGTTTGTAGGTGTCCAGTTTTTCAAATATCACTTATTTAAAAGAGGATTCCAAGAGTTATCTCATTTTCTTTGTCAAATGTCAGATAATTAAACTTGCAAAGGTTTACTTTTGGGCTTTTTGCTCTGTCCCATTGTTCTGGTTTGTCTAATTTTTTAAAATGCCACACCGTTTTGATTACTGTAGCTTTACAAGAAATCTTTAAGTCAAGGAGTGTCAGTTCTAGACTTTGTTCTTTTACTTCAGTTTTGTGTTTGCTAGTCTCCATTTATTGTCTCACTATGCAAATTTTAGAATGAGTTTATCTATATCTACAAAATAACTTGCTAGTTGGTATCATTTGTAATCTACAGAGGAAATGGGGATGAACCAATATCTTGACAATACTGTTTTTACCCACTAACAGAACACCTCTGCATTTACTTATCTATTTCATTTATTTTATATGATTCAATTTCTTGGTTACTTTTCTCTAATTGGTGGGAAAAAATGCTCAACATCCAAAAGGAAGGAAAGGAAGGTTTCTTTAGCTCACTGTGGAGGTTTCAGTCCATATCAGCTGGCTGCAAGGCAGGGTGGCATGGCACAGGGCAACAGTTCAAGGAAGTAGTCAGAAAAAGCAGCCAGAGCAAAAGCAGGAAGAGCAAGCCTCTTTTCCTCACTTATGCTGCATACAGGCCACTCCCCCACCCAAGGCAGGTGTAGCACTCATAAAATCTCTGTGTCCTCCTATGGAACAGTATGAGAATATTTACAAAGCAAGGATCCTAGCTCCCTGCTGAGTTTTTTAGTTAAACTTTTAAAATTCTCAAGTCCAGACAAAGTATCAACCATAACATGTGATGATATATAGATGATAGATAGATAGATAGATAGATAGAGAGATAACTTTTTGTTCCTTTTCTTAGCTACTCCTGGAGTTTGCAATAGAAGTTTACAATTATATCAAATATATTTTGAAATAACATTGTACTGTTTTGCAGATAGTATAAGTTCCTTATAATATCAATATATCCTCAACTCTTCCCTCTTTCATCATTGCTGTCACTTTTTTACTATTCTATAAGCTGTAATATTGAAAACATTATTGTTACTATTTAAGACATTTTCTGCTCAATCAATTAAGTGTAGAATATAAGGTTTTTTCCCTTAATTGTTCTTTCTTTAATCCTTTTTTTAATGTTGATCCAATTTTCTGATCTCTATTATTTTCATTATGTCTGATGAACATTTCATATTTCTTCCAAGGAAGTTCCTTCAGCAAAAATTACCTAAAGTTTTTGTCTAAGAACATCTTTATTTCTACTTCACTACTGAAAGGTATTTTCACAAGATACAGACTTCTGGCTGGGTAGATTTTCTTCTCTCAACACTTTAATATTTTACCTCATTTCCTTCTTATTTATATGATTTAAGAAGAGTCATAATGGATCTTTATCCTTGCTTCTCTATACATAGGGATTTTCTCTTCCATCTTCTTTAAAACATTTTTTTCTCTTATGAGTTTGTTTGACAGAAAAAAAGGGAAGCAACAATACAGAATTACAAAATAAGTAAATAAATAAACACTAAGAAATCACTAGTTGATAAATTATATACCATCATCTTAGAAATAGTTGTTTACTTACAAAATTAAAGCATACAAAGTAGACATTCAAACAGTGAAACTGCAAACCTTTCTGCTCAATGATCCAACAAAAACTTAGTAATATGGTCATCTCTCTTCCACACTTTAAACATACATACAGTTATATCCTTTAGAGCAGTTTCTTTTCCTCTCTTTTTGACAATAACAACTACACATTTTGGGTTTTATTATACAGCTCTTATTAGTTTTTACACTAGAGATACAATATGATATTTATAAATATGATTCTTATTTATTTCACTTATGAGTATAGTCTCAATTTGCCTCCATTTAAGTATGAAGGCTTCAAGATCATCCTTTTTATAGCCGAGTCATATTCCATTGTATAAAAATACCACATTTTTTCATCCACTCTGCAGTTGATGGGTATTTTGGTTGTTTCCAAGATTTAGCTATTAAAAATTATGCTGCTATGAACATGGGTGCACATATAAAACCATGACATGACTTTTTCAGGTTTTCTGGGAAAATACCCAGGAGGGGAATAGCTGGGTTGAATGGAACTTCCAATCCTAGTCTTCTGAGAATTCTCCATAGTGATTTCCATAGTGGCTACACCAGTCTGCACTCCCACCAACAATGTAACAGTGTTCCTTTTTCCCCACAGCCTCACCAACATTTGTTTGTTTGTTTTTTTTAAATTTTTTTATTTTATTTTAAAAGGGAGTAAAATTAAACACAACAAAACAGAACAGAATGGGACATAAGAAAGCATAAATTTCAAAGCTAGACAACCAGAGATTTTCACTATCTGTCATATTGTCTCTTGTTTTCTTCCAAATGGTTGTCCTTATCTTTGCATATGGAGAGCTCATACTAAATACCATAGCCAATCTTTTCACAAGATGTGTAGTTCACTGGCTCCCACTTGCTAGGCAATGGGGAGGGGGAGGGGGGACATGGGATGGGGGACTTTATTATCAGTTGTTTTCTTGATGCAGCTATTGTTTACGGAGTGAGACAAAATCTCAATGCTGTTTTAATTTGCATTTCTTGAATGACCAGTGATGGTGAACATTTCTTCATGTATTTATTTGCCATTTGTATATCTTCACCTGAGAACTGTGTGTTCATCTCAGATGCCCATTTTTGGAGAGGGCCTTTGAATTTGGGGGGCTTGATGTTTTTCAATTCTTTATATGTTCTGTATATAAGTCCTTTGTCTGAAGGGTTTCTGGCTAAAATTCTTTCTCATCCTGTGGGTTTTCTTCTCACTCTGATGATGATTTCTTTTGAAATGCAGAAGCTTTTCAATGATATGAGATCCAAGTTGTTGCCAAACTTGTATCTTGAACCTTTTGTTGTTGTCCCAAAATTTGGAAATATTCTGTTTTGAGTTTTTTCCCAGTTTTTTTTTCCTTTTTTATGGTTTTCTTTTGCTTTAAGTGTTTCTACTAAATTATCATCCAGGTCACAGTTTTGTTTTATTTTGCTTTGCCTCCATTTGTCTTCTGATGGACCTATGTAAGGTATTATTGTTTCTGTTTCATTTATTTCTATCATTTTTCTTCTTTCTTAGAATTCTCATGTGTGTTCACATTACCTATCCATTGTTACCTGTTGTCTTTTCCCATCCTAGTCCTTAGTATGTTTATCACAGTTGTTTAAAATTCTCTAACAATTCTAACCTTTTTGTTAAATATGATTATGATTCATTGTTGTAGTCAGGGGTTGCGTGGAGAACAATTAGAAGCAGGATATGGTATTTATAATATTATTTTATGATGGTCACCCAGAGTTAACACAAGGAACTGCAGGACAACACCAAAGACATAGAATATTCAGACAAGGGCCTGAATCCCACAGCAATGTCCTGCATGAGTCCAGATGAAGACCCAGAGCTCTTGAAAATGCCTCCCACGAGTCCAGTTGGAGGTCTAGAGCCCACCAGAAGGACCCACACCACTCTCTTTTATGATCTGTGCTGGGAAGGCCCAAAGGTCAGTGGTGGAAGCTAGGAAGTCTATGGCATCTGGGCAAAGAAGCTGTGCTGGAGCTGAGAAGTCACTCTCAAAACAAAGACCAGGGCTGTCCTGAAAATCACCACAGCCATTCTCAGCAGCACAGCGGCCCCGAGCTCCTCCAACGATAAGTCACGTTCATGCCAGAAAGCCAGCATGACGAGTTTGTCCTGGAGATTAAGTGGCACACGTCTTCCCCTCTAGAGCAAGGAAGCAATGCTCGATGTAAGGACCAGAGCTCCTCCAGGAGTACCAATGGTTCAAACAGCAGTACTTAGTGAAACCCACAATGTCTCAACGCCTCCCTTCTCCTCCATGTCTCTATGCTGGCAACTTCCTCAGGTGAAACATCTACATTCAGCACCATAGTGATTTAATTCCGCTGGCATTAAGTTGACTACCAGTTTTTAATCTATAACATTCATGTTATTAAACTTGATTTATGTTATCAAACTTTATTTTGTGCCCATGTCCTGTACTTTTGAGGGGACAGTCACACATAATATACTGGTTAAAAAGAACAATAATAAATAGGGCTTTAGTGATATGGCAAGATGAGGGCTGGGAAATGCAATCTAGTCCTTTAATTAAGCCTTTTAGTGAGCTTGTGTCCTTGGGCCATGGTCTTCGTAGATGCTTCTGTTTTCCCTACTGCTATTCTGGAAGAAGAAAGAGAACTGGCTCTGGTACAACCTCTGTTGGGTGGATTGTGGAAAAATTTTTTTTCTTAATGCCAGCTCTTGTTAAGAACAGAACTATCTGAATGTACATCAAAATGAGTGTTTTGGGCCAGGGGTTTAGCTCAGCAGCATAAGTGCCTGCTTGGCAAATGCAAGGTTGTGAGTTCAATCCCTGGCACACACACACACACACACACACACACACACACACACACACAGAGAGAGAGAGAAAGAGAGAGAGAGAGAGAGAGTTTCTTCCCTTTTCCTTACAGGGTATGACAGGATTTACCTCTGACTGCTTCTGTAAGAACCTGACAGGACATCTCGGGTAAGCTTCACAAGAATGTTTCCTCTGAAGCCATGATCCCAGGAAATTTTAAAATGGACATGAGTCTTCTATATGAGGCCACATTACAGTTTGGATTTCTGCTGTAGTGTGTGGGATTCTCTATATCCTCCTGCTTGGCTCTCCAAGTTGTGAGACAGTGATATGCCTTGTGATTTCAAATCTGTGACGAATAGACGAGTTGTGCTTTCTCCTTTTGTTCAGCCCTTTTTGTTAGGAAAGAATGACAAAGTCTAAGCCCACTGCACACAAGAGGCCTCCAAATGCTGATAAATTTCTTAATGTGTTTTGGGATCTCTTTTATCTCAGAATCTTTACACAAGTTACTATATTTGGCTGTGCTTCTATGAACATAGTGCCTCCTACACTGACCTTGCCTTGTGTGACAAGAATTTACCTTTTCTTGTTTCATGTGAAAATAGAAACTGTATACTCAATGTTTATATAAATCATAAAGAAACAGTTGTCTAACAAAAAGCAAGAAACCAATCCAAATTAGCTTAGACTAAAAGTGAGATTCTAACAGCTTACTTATAAATAAAATACATGTCATAATTCTTATTTGAGGCATAGTTTTGCAAAAGTTCTAGTATTATCAATAAATTCTTGTCTCCTCAGACTCGATGGATTGCATTTTCATTATATCAAAGAAGAGAGTGCTGACTTTGCTGTTTTATTCGATGGATTACATCTATCACAATAATAAAATGATCTCATGAAGTATCACTGTTTTCAAACTAAGGATCTTTCTAATACTCAGCCTGAATTAGAGTCCTTCCTTGTAGCCAAGACTTTCTCACAGATAAAGGAGAGATATTTACACAAATGAAGGATTAGAGTCAAGTACAAAGGTCATATATAAATTCTGAGGTAGGTAGCCTAGTAGAATGTAAAAAGAAATGTTCAGACAATTAATGTAAACAATCTGAATGTACAGTTTACATTACTATGACTAACTTCATTAGTTTTCTTTATCTTTTGAACTTGAAGCCTAAGTTCATCAAAAATGTGTTAATTCTTCCACTCAGTCTGAGCTGATCATAATGATTTTGAACTAATATTCTCATATATTCATTAAAAGTTACAAAAATTTAATGTATATTAACAATTGTGTGCCACAAAAATCATATTTTACCAAATATCTTCAATGTTTTTTAGACTGTTTTTGATAATTATAATTTTGAAAAATATGACTATTTTTCCAAAAAAAGTATAACTATAAAATAATCTTTTGGTGAACTTCTAAAAAAATGATGATTATATACAGATATTTTAATAAGGAGTAAATTTTGCTATAAAATTTAAAAATTAAATAATTAAATATGATAACTAGAAAAAGGCAGCAAATGACCTGTGTTAGTCATCTTTTCATTGCTGTTACCAAAATCTAAGAATAACCTAAAAGAGAAAAGTTTTATTTGGCTCATAGTCTCCGAGGGTTAGTCCATAGCCTTGCTCTCAGGTGTATAGGGAGGCAGAAGTGTCACGCAGGAAGCACATGACAGAATGCTTACTGTGTCATGGCAGCCAGAAATTAGAGAGGCAGAGAAAGTGCTAGAGAGGAAGGGATGAGGTAGATGATATAATCACTAAGGTTATGGCCCCATAACCAGGGCCCTTCAACTAGATTCTATCTCTTAATTTCTATGATCTCTCAATAATAATATGAATTCATGATCTCATCAACAGATTTTTAATACCTATTTATTTGTTTTTCCAGTACCAGGAACTGAACTCATGATCTCATGCTTGCCAAGAAGGTGCATACTCTGCTGAGCTAAATCCCCATATCTTGCATCAGAAGATTAATCCACTAATGAAGTTATAGGCCACAGAATCCACTCACCTTCCAAGAGTCCCACCTCTAAACACATGAAATTTTGGGGGAACATTTTAGATCTAAGCCTTAAAAGGATCCAAGTAGATGACTCATAAAAGTTATAGAATCAGTTAAAACTAACAAGCTTTAACTTTGTTGATAAAGAAAGAAAATCAAGTAAAGTATGATACAATTTCTATTTAATTGGCACACTTTCAAAAGTGTTAGAATCATTGGTGAGAGATTTTTCTATAATGTTAATGGATATATTTCAAGGGAAATTGGCACACAAATTACAAGTTTCTAATTTTAATTACTTTTGATCCTAGGTTTTTTTTACTTCTAACATGAAATTCTAAGGAAATAATCAGAGTTGTAGGTAGATAGTTATGCACAGAATTCTCACTGTGGTTTATTTTATAATAATGATCAGGGAGCCAACATTTTTGTGATAAACTGATTATTTTATTTTTTTATGTGTCATGAGATTCTGTCTCAATTGAACAAAATACCAATTAAAACATACAATGTAGGCAAATAAAAATTGTATGTAGCTCAGAGTTCACCACCCGCTACCTAGATTTTTCTGCCACCTTCCTTAGACAATTTTTAATGCAGAGTGGTGCTCTTTGTTTTGGTGGTCAGTACATTTATGAAACATATATTCCTCATTTTCAATCTCTTTGTGCCCTAGAGAACAAGGATTTTAAATTTTCAACATTAGAGAACACTAAATTATATTATGGTACACTCATGCATAAGATAGAGAATCATGTTTCTCTGAAAATCCATTCATAATATTTTCATGGAATATATCTACTATAAAATGTGTGATCAAAGTACTATGCAGGAGTATACTAGCACTATTTAAGTGTAGAAATAAAAAGTAATATATCATTTTGGAAAGAAATTATCCATTAAATCATTGTTAACTATTTTCTTCTTTATAAATTTCTGAATATTACATATTTCCTTTGATTAAAGAACATTTCATTGAAAAGTGAACAAATTTTATTTTGAAAAATAACTTGTGCCTTCTAGCTCAGAGTACTAAATTAAATACAACCTTTTCTTCTTTTATCTCAATATCCTAATAGAGGGACAATGACAGTAAAATGTATAAATTAATATAATAAGTAGAAAGGAACAATTTACTCAGCAGACAGAATATTTACTAAATATATTGAAATAGAAGAGAAAATCATGCTTAGAAATTAATGAGAAGGGCTGCAGAAATGGAGAGAGCTGATCTTCAGTATAACACCTCTGAATTGACTTCAAAGGGATTTCAAATAGTTTCCATCTGCCTTTAGTGGTATGTAGTGCAAACTCATGTCGTGGTGGCTGTTTTGGAAAGATACTAGATTATTTCTGTGTAGACAAATTAGGATAGCTAATATTTGACCCCAAAGCAAATCTGTTCAATCCTACTTCTCACAAAAATTCCAGTTTTCTGTTCATTTTTTCTAAAGCAAAGTGTGAGAACTGACAAGTCCCATTTATAAGCTGGACTTGTGATTGTGACTCAACATGAAGGATAATCACGAATTGCTAAAAATTGAAATAAAGCTTTTGAAGACAGAAAGATCAGGATGGACAAACTTAGAAAAGCTGTGAGAGTAGAAATATCAATTATAAGGCAATTAAATGAAATGTATTTAAATAAAAAGAAATTTAATCCATAATGCTACATAGATTTTCAAAATATTGTAAACCTATAAGACACAACATAATAGAAACGATGGTAATAGCAGAGTAGAAGCATGGTAGGGCTTCTAAGGAAGACGATATTAAGTCAGCAATGGCTGCCATTATGTTTTGTTTTCTTCAAAACCGCTGTTCATACCATCACGCATCATAAAGTTAAAACCATTCCAACTGATGAATGAAAACATTGAAAGGCTTCAAAGCAGTGCCTTATTGGGATTTTAATATATGTGATAGTATAAACAAATCTTTTTATTCAAAATGAGATATTATAGTAGCCATTGATCATAGTTATTCGGTTCAGAATGTTCTGTAATTCTTTCATTCTCTTGAATGGTTTTATACTATTGTGTTATGTTTGAGATCATTGTATCTGAAACTATGCTCAACCATAGCAGAGAAAGAGATATTTTGACAGCTACTGTTAATGTCTGGTTGTCTTATTGTAAAGTGTTGTGTTGCTTATGTTGTTCTGTTCTGATCTGCTTTGTTCTGCCCTCTTTTGTTTTATTCTCTTTAAAATAAAAAAAAGTAATAAGAACTGTAGGAGTAATAAAACCCCAAATGCATAATTGCTACTGTAAAAACGAGAGCAAAAGAAAGTGCTCTAAAGGATATAACTGCATGTGTGTTTAAGTGTGGAAGATAGATGACCATACTACTGTTTTTGTTAGATTGTTGAGCAGAACTGTTAATAGTCTCACTGTTTGAATATCTACTTTGTATGCTTTAATTTTGTAACTTGAACAACTATTTCCAAGATGACAGTATGTAATTTATCAACTAGTGATTTCTTAGTGGTTTTTTTTTTTGTTCTTTTCTTTTTTTCCTTTGGAATTCTGTATTGTTGTTACTCTTTTTCTGTTTTGTTTGGTTGTTTACTTTTTTTCTTTCTAAATAAATTTTTTTAAAAACACTACAAAAAAATATTGTAAACCTAAAGCAAGAACAGTTTTACAAAAAAAAATAAACTTACAAAAATTCATATATCGTAAAAAGACACAAGGCAGGGTGTGGTGGAGTGCATCTTTATTGCCTACACTTGTGAGACTGAGGCAGAAGGACTACCCCAAGTCCAAGGCTGGCTAGCCCACACAGTGAGTTCAAGACCAACTTGAATCGCAGAGTGAGACCCTGTCTCAAAAACCCAAAATAAAGAAATAAATACATGCCAGGACACAATGGATAAATTAATAAAGTAAGAAACATCAATACAATTCTATGATGTAGATAGAAAGAACAATCTGCAAAATCATTTAGAAAACTATAAAATTATTGCAGTAAAAAAGGCACTAAAGAAAAAAGAAGATGGGGGCCAATATTGGCTTTATTTTCAGTCCTTCTATATTGCTTGAATTTTAAGCCATGAATTGGTGTTATTCTGTTACAAATTAAAAATAGTACTAAATATGGCATAATGTAATTCAAAATATCCTTTCTCAAAGTAATAAGATTTTGAAACAAAAGTCAGACTTCTAAATTGACATATGTTATCTCTTATGTTAATTGTGAGTGGTGGAAACTAGATTGGGAATGTTACAGGCAGGTGAGTTAGTTAGAAATATTATAGGCAGTCAGACAGGGATAGGCCCTCAAGGAAACTGGCACAGAGGACCAAATGTCTTGTGACCTTGGAGGAGACACACACCTCCTGCTGTGGGCCACATCTCAAGACAGAAGGCAAAACAAATGCAACCACAACTTAAGTATAAATATTAGGTATTAAGTATGAATCACTTCAAGAAACCAGGAGTCACCACCCCAACCTTCTGCAGGAAGAGTCGCTGATCCCTAAGAATGCCCACTTACTACGTGACTCGCTTCCCCATTTATCCCTAACTGGTCAATTCTACCTGAACAATTAAACTTACTGGTTGATCACCTCATGCCATCTGCCTTTTGAGTTTCCAGTTCTCTCTACTTGAACCCGTCTCACCTCATGGTTTTAATCTATAAAAATCCCTAGAAAAGACAGAATCTTTGGCAACCCATTTGGGACCCCTTCTGTCTCTCTCTCCAATAGAAGCTTTATTTCTCTCAATAAATATTTCTGCTCTTAACCTCCACTGTTCCTGAAATTCATTCTTTGATTTTAGAGAACACAAACTTTTATTGGACATATAGTAGGTCGGGTATTTCGTTCCCTTATGTCAGGAAGTCATCTCTAAAGCAGTAACTTGGTTGATTTACTTTGCTGTTATCATTTCATTTTTATAGTCAAATATGGCTATATAAATTAAGTATTGAAAGCAAACTTGGGTTTGATCAGTAAACAAAGTACATGAATGATATTCTCCACGCATTTTGCTAAATATTACTTACGCCATTGTCAAAGATGCAGTTCTAACCAAATGAAATTCTAATTTTAAAATATCGATATATTTTTGTTACTTTTCTTTTGACTTTTCTACCCTTTTCCCTATTTGCAACATAGCTTTTTGTAGTACAGTAAGGCACACATAACTCTGTAGGAACAAAAAGCATTAAAGTACATAATTATACACTTAATATGCATTTATGAGGCATGAACTATCATAGTACACAAAGGCTTCTTGTTATCACTGTTGATTATTATGAGTATCAGAAAAATATACTATAAATGAAAGACTAAATATACATATTTATTGTCTAAATTTTCAAATTCAAAACACCAATATGGAAATAGAAGAAATAAAGTCTGTGTATGCAATCCTAAATATCAGGGACCTGACCAAGATCCTCAACTGCCTGTATGAAGGGTATGGCGAAGGATAAAATAAGAAACTGAGACAAATTTAGTAATGTAAAATGAGGGCTGGGAGGTCAGTGCCTCAGGATGGGCAAAGACTCATATACTCCAAACCAGCCACTCTTTATTGGGTGTGTACAATGCAATGGGTATATTCAATGACAGGAGGGCTAGCAGAAGATTCTAGGCTGGCAAAAGATTCAGAGGTCGATGGCACTGCAGGCAATGGATAATTCTAGAAGACTCAAGAGAGTAGAGATGATCTTATGCTAAGAAGGATCTTGCTCTGGAGTGTTCTTTTCCATCTTAGTAGTTTTAGGTTAATCTTAATGTGTGGGAGAGGCTGGCCCATTCCAAGAGTTAATGGCAAGTCTCAAGAGGGTGATATCATAATCCCAAACCTTCCTTTATCCTTTAGTGAAGTACGTAAAATTAGCCATTGTGAATTCGTGGTCCCCAATATCTAAACTTTTATAATTTTCAATAAATAATCAATCTTGCTTCGTTCTCCAGATTCTCTTGACCTCCAGTACACACTGGATCATTTTAAAGGAAATTCTAGAAAGCATTTAGGAACCAAAAAAGGTTCCTACATTGTAATTCTATTATGGCTGTATAAGATTACTTAGTACATAGCTTTCTATTCCCTCTTTTTGTTTTTCTGCCATTTATTAGTGAAGAATTATTTGGTATTTGTTTAACAGAATACCCTGAGTCTTGATTTTGCCTATTGCAGTCCCATAATGGAATAAAACACGCTCCTCTCTTTCCTTACTTAATGTAAGTAAGTTTTATGTGCTTGCTTGGTGTAGAATATGTTTTTACTCTCCCATTAGGCATATATAGTCTTTTTGTGGTATGAATAGTAATTATCATTGCCTAGATACGTTCTTTCAATTGATGACAATGTTCTAATTCTGTCATTTTTCTTCATTTAGTTACTGAAATAAAATGAAAAGAAACTTCCCCTCAGTAAGCATTCATTCACTTACCTTTTATTACAGTTCAAACTGAACAGGCAGCATCAATGCTTTATTCTTCTCAAAATTAATTTTCCAAAATATGGTGTTTTTAAGTATTCCTCAAAGGAGCTGTTGACACCCCTTTTGAATTTTTCTAATTTTCACAGATGGATCATTATCGTGCTATTGAGGTACCAACCAGCACACCTTGTACTTCACAGGATTTAGATGCCAAAACCCAGAGCTCAGAGATGCTGGTTCCAGCAAATCTGTACCCTACTGTCAGATGAGCTGGTCTTTAGGCTTCCAAGTTAATTGTAAATGTTCTCTTTTTTGTTCCCTGGTAATAGATATGTGGTTCTTTACCATAGTTACTGCCTGTGTGCGACCTTGGGTTCCCATTTTTTTTCCAGTTGATTTCATTTAACAAAACTTAAATCTTAGAAAAATTTGGAATTAACTGTGTGAATAGTCCTAAAAATGGAATAGGGTTTTTTTTTTGGCTTTATTTTCCTATAGTTAAATAGATAGTCAAACACTGCTTATTAGAAAGTCTAGACTGTCCTGGATATTATCCGTTCTTTCAAAGGACTTCTATAATCAACATGTCAAGCTCAACACAAAAGCATTTACTACATAGTAAAGTAATATGTAAATCATCAGGGAACAATTTCACGTTGTTAGGATGAACAAGTGATACTGTTTTAATACTCACAGGAACTAGAAGCACAACAGGAATACTAGTATCATTAATTTCCCCTGGGAGCTCCAATTTTGTTGCAGTCCCCGTTTGAGGCCAAAACTAACATAAACTACTCAGCCAACAGAAATTTGCTTGGCAGAATCCTATCATGCTAATCTAGTCAGTTATAGAAGGATAATTTTGAAGCTGAGAGACAAGAGTTTAATAACTGGCTGTTTACAGTCTCCACGCATTATAGTAAAGGTATTGCCATTAATACAGATACACATATATAGGAATCATATATGTACTAGTAAATGAAATATCTAAGTCAAAGATAAGTGCAGAATATTGTCAAAAATACCTCCTGGGGGCTAGGGATTTAGCTCAGCGGTATAAGCGCCTGCGTTGCAAACGCATGGTCTTGAGTTCGATCCCCGGTACTGATAAATATATAAATAAATAAATTAAATAAAAAGATATTGGACTTTAAAAAAAAGAATCTTAAATTTAAAAAAAATACCTTCTGGAATATTTATCAGCTGCCACTTTAGGAGCAAAATTCAACAGTGCTGGTACCTTTTCAGCCTTGAACATATATTGTAAATGTAAACCCTGCCAATCACACTGGTGAGAACGAATATATCTAGTTTTCATTAGCTCATTCTTTCATCATAACACATATATAAAATTTGAATTTATTTCTCTGTGAAATATATACTTCTGTAAAGTAGTTGTTCATATTTCTTTGGTTCATTGACTTCTCCTTTACGTAGAGTAGGATTTTATATGTCACATGTAGTAAATCTTCAACTGATATAATTTTCAGGTACTTTTCAAAATTCATGTATTTTGGGGGGTTTTTTGTTTGTTTGGGTGGTTTTTTTTTTTTTTTTTTTTTTGGTACCGGGGATGGAACTCACAACTTCGCGCTTGTCAGCAGGCGCTTATGCCGTGGAGCTAAATCCCCAGCCCTATTTATTGCTTTTTTTATACTTTGCTCATTGGGTATATTTTTTCTTTGCTTTTTAGATTTTTTTTTTTAGTTTTATTTTTACAGTACAAAATCTATTTCTTAAAGTTTAAATTCATCAATTTTTTTCTCATTACATTTCAATTTTTGACACACAATAATGAAATTTTCCTAATTGCCGTGTAGTAAGATAATCCTTAGTATATTCTTGTATGATTTTATGTCTTGTATTTGGAGCTCAGAACTATCTGCAATTTATTCTGTTTACAACAGTTGATAAAATTTAGTGCATTTCAATATTACTAGTTACCCCAACACCACTTATTAAATTTCTTCTAAATACTGCCTCATAACACATTTCCATATGGAGTGAAATTTATTTATGTATTGTTTATTTTATTTTGTTATGGATTAGATACAAAATGCATCTTTGCTGTTCCATGTAGTCACAGGTAGGTTCTGTTTTGAAAAGATAGGTCACTGGGGCATGACTTGGAAACATGTGTTCTTGCTCCTAGCTCCCCATTTTCCCTCTGATTCCTAGCTTTCAAAGAGCAGTTTTCCTCCACCACACCCTTCTACCATGTAGTTTCTGTTTTGGAGCCAACAACCATGGTCTGAACCCACTTAATCTGTCAGCCAACAAACCTCTACTTATAGACGTTTCACGGGTCAGGTGTTTTGTCCTAGCAATGAAAAGTTGACTAATAAAACTGGTACTAAGAGGGTGGTTGATGCTGTGATTGGATGTCACTTTGTGGTTCAGAAGCCTTTGGAACTGGGCTGCAGTAAGAGTTTGGAAAGATCTGAAACTGCAGGCTGAGGAAACCTTCACTTGTAGTATGCATGGGTTAATGACAGATTCTAATCAAAACTCAGGAGATTAATGATAGGAATGTGATCAGTAAAGCAAAGTTCATGGGGTTTTAGGCAGGAACAAGAGCTCTGTTGGAAATTGTACTGCAAACAGGTGCAAGTTCTGACAAAGAATTTTTCTGCATTTTGTACAGGTCCTAAAATTTTCTGTGAGGATAAACTTGAAGGTGTTTAACTAACAAAGCTAGTGCAGGAAATTTCAAAGAATTCAGAATTCAGGCCATGGCATGAGTATCACTGGTTGCTTTTAGCCAGATCTATGGTAAGAATCAGGAGCGTAAAGCAGAGGAAAAGACATGAAACCTTTGCATCTTGGTCATAAAAAAAGCCTGTATGAAGCTGGGCTCAAAACACATGGTTGCTAAAAAACTTAGTTTTCCAAAAATTAAGGTACTTTGCATCAGAGCAACCGGAAAGATCCTTTGAAGGCATCCCAGAAAAGGCCAGATCCCATCCATCATGGGTTCAATGATATAAATGGTGAAATCTTTTGAAAGACTTTGCTCTGGGAATAGCGTCAGTGATCACCAGAAAAGTGTATCCCTAAGTTTAACCATCTTGGCATGCAGATGCAGCTGCAGTCACGGTTTAAGGCAGACAGGTTACTGCTACCATGTGCGTCATCATCCCTGGTGCTGGTTTTATACACACACAGAAAGCAGTCATTTTGGGGTCATGGAAGATTTCACCTAGATTTTGCCTACACCTGAGAGGACAGGGAAACTGGTTCTGTGAGGGAGGTTTGTCATGCCAAGTAAGTGAAGCAAAAAGAAAAGCAGATATTCCAGACAGGGATGCCAGGGATTAGAGCACAAGCTGATGAAAAGTGCAGGCAGGTAACACAACCCACTCCTGGAAGAGGCCATGTGAGTTGCAAACAGCAAAGACACAGAACTTAATATCCCTCCTCCAGTTTTGGTCTACATTGGTTTAATTCCTTTTTACCCCTCATGCTTCTCTTTTAGAATGAGAATTTGATATTTACAGGGGCTCATAGCTAAGAGTTTGCCTTGAGTCTCAGTGAAGACTTTGAAGTATGAATTTTCAGCAGTTCTGGTACTGTTAACACTCTCATAGACTAAATTCATTTTTGCATGATGAAGTAGACCTGAGACTTTTGGGGACCAGGGCCACAATGTGATGATTAAAATGTTAGCCCTAAAATGTTTGCCCCAAATCTCATGTCTCATGTGTTCAAAGGTGGACCCAGTTAGAAGAGGTAGGTCCCTAAATAGATGACTTAAAGGGATGTATTTTTTTTCATGGTTCTTTTCTTCTGTTTGCTTCCTGGATGTCATGGGTGGATCAGATTTCCTGCACTATGCCTTTCCAACATGACATTTCTTGGTTGGACCAAACAACCAAGGGTTATATACTTTAAAACTGTGACTCAAAAAAAAACTTGTCCTCCTTTAAATTGCAAGTATCAGGTATTTTGTCCCAGCAACAGAAACTGACTAAAATATTTTGACTGCCTTACATATGTGTACACAGCAAATTCCTTATCAGACTCTGGACATATTCTTATAATTGATTTTTATCAGCTCTGTTATTAGTCTTTCAAATTAATTTTATAATTCAATCATGAAGTGCCAGAGAATACTAATTTACCATACGTTTTCAGGAAAGCTTAAATACTATGAATCAATTCATTGAACTCCCTCTCTAAGAACAAAATAAGTGTTTTCATTTGCTCACAAACACATCTTTTTTTGGGCATTAGTTTCCATATGTGTATTCTATTTTCATTTTACTTTTTGTGAATAGAGTTGTTTCATCCACATCTTTTTCTGAAGTTTATATTTTTATAATCTGATACCATCCAGTAGTTTTCTTATTGTTTCTACTTTGCCAATTCTGTGGGTTTCTACACAACCATCATCTAAAATACTAAGCTGGGTGCTGTGGTGCATACCTGTAATCCCAGCACTCGGGAGGCTGAGGCAAGAGGACTGCAGCAAGTTTGAGGCCAGCCTGAGCTGGGGCAGCTTGAACTACAAAGCCAGATCCTGTCTTAGAAAACCTACAAATAAATAAATAAAAACTGATTAACTCTTTCTTCCCAATTAGTGTGTCCCTGAAAGTTTTTTTCTCTACAAATTGCAAATTGACTAATTTTTCAAGCTAATACTTGCAGTAAAATCACAAACAATAGAAATATATACTTGCCTGGAAATTTGCCTTCTACTATTAAATGAAAGTCTCTAATATCTTCTCTTTAGGTAACAGGTAAGATGCTGTGTTTTGGACTAAAGTGTGTGTATGTGTGACAAATACAAAAATCATATATTATATGTGTGTTACAAATAATAGATTTCATATATTGTTTAATATATTTATTCATCTATAGATATGAGTGTATTATTTATCTTACTAGTTCTATAAATACAATGAATTATATTAATGTGTTATTTAAGAACCATGCATTGCTGGAACACAAGAACAAATATTCATATGTTCACCATTTACTATTGCAAAACTGATAAATTAGATTGGATTTAATCTTTTGCAACTGTCTGCAGAAAGGTTAAGGTAAAACCGTGTAACTTTCTTTCAAAATATTTGCTTCCTGATGTGAACTTGTAGTTTTACTTTTTGTTTTTGTTCTGTAAAAGTTACAACAGTTCCATGATTTTGACTAAATTACTGTTGTAGTCAGGGGTTGTGCAGAGAACAATTAGAATCAGGATATGGAGTTTATAATATTATTTTTATGATGGTCACCCATAGTTAACACAAGAAACTGCAGGAAATCTATCCACAACACCAAAGACATAGAATATTTAGCCAAGGACCTAAATCCCACAGCAATGTCCCACATGAGTCCAGATAAAGACCCAGAGCACATGACAATGCCTCCCACGAGTCCAGCCAGAGGTCTAGAGCCCACAAGAAGGACTCATACCAGTCTGGTTTACGGATCCGTGCTGGGAAGGTCCAAAGGTCAGCGGTAGAAACTAGGAAGCCAATGCCAGCAGGGTGAAGGAGCTGTGCTGATAGGTTGAGGGTTCTACGCTGGAGCTGAGAAGGCACACTCACAACAAAGACCAGGGCTGTCCTGAAAAGCACCACAGCCATCCTCAGCGACACGGAGGCCCCAAGCTCCTCCGACGACAAGCATAGTCCAGTATATGCCAGGAAGCCAGTGTGACGAGTTCATCCTGGAGACCATGTGGCACACGTCTTCCCCTCCAGAGCCAGGAAGCAATGCTCGATGTGAGGACCAGAGCTTCTCCAGGAGAACCTAACGGCAACACATAGGAGAACCCACAACACCTCAACGTCTCAACGCCATAACGCTTTAACGTTCTCCCTTTTCCTTCTCCACGTCTCCATTTATGCTGATAACCTTCCTCAGGTGAAACATCTCTGCTCAGCACCACACTGATGTAATCCAGCTGGCATTAAGTTGACCACCAGTTCTCAATCCATAACAATTACCTTGTGGGTCAATGCAGGCCTGCTTGTCATGTTATTCTTATTGTTATTGTGTTGATTATTGTCTTACTTTATCCTCTATTGAGTCCATAGTTATTGCTATGTTTGGACTTTAAGAATCAACGCACTGTTTGTGTGTGTGTGTGTGTGTGTGTGTGTGTGTGTGTGTGTGTGTGTGTGCGTGTGTGAAACCCAAAGCATAATAGAAATCAAAATGGATAATAGTAGGAAAAACAAATGTTCAAATGGGAAGGGGAATAAAGGAGATTGGAAGGGAACAGCTTCCGAAGGGAGGGAATAGGGATAAAAAGATTTAAAAATGAATGGAGAGAAAACAATAGAAACAAAGTTTTATAAAGTAAAAGAAGAAAGAGTGAAATGCAAAAAAAAAGAATTAAGACATTATGTACAGGTACAAATTCCGTATGAAGAATGTGATGATTACGTATGTCAAAAGCATATTAAAATCATACCAAAACCCAGTAAAATTAATTTTAAAAGAACCAATGCCATTTAATAAATTGCATTTTGAAAGAATATTATTTTTCAAGATCTCCTTATTTTTCCCACAATCAAACCTCTGGCATCTATCAAACTAATGTGTTCAATATTTTCAGTTTTGTCAAATAAGAAATAACATAGCAATATTTATATTTTAGTGTCTGGCTTATAGCATTTAGTCCACTCTGCTCCAGGCTTATTCTACAGATGGCAGGTGTTCTTCTTTCTGACTGGATAATATTCAATTGTGCGTATATAAGAATGTGTGTGCTATGAATCATGGTAGGAACGTGAGGATTTTTTTTGAACGTGAGTTTTGTAGTTGTCTGATACAAAGAAACTAATTTCATTTCCTTTGTATATTTACCCAGAACGAGAATTATTCAATCATATAGTAGCTCTTATTTTAGATTTCTGAGGCTCCTTCATGTTTTCCAGAATGTATCAATTTAGTCCTACTGAAAGAGTAAAAGTTACCTTTGCCTCACACTATCATGAAAACTTACTGTTTTTTGATAACCATCCTAAAAAGTGTGAAATGACATCTTATTGTTTTTGGCTTGCATTTCTAGATGATTAATGATGTCAAACACCTATCTATATCTACTGGCTACCGAATGCCCTCTTTTCAGGAATATTTAAATAAAGCTATTTGCTGTTTTTGCTACTGAGTCGCTTGACTTCTTTATATATTTTATGTATTAAACTTTATTTCACATATAGTCGGAAAATTTTTGCATTTATAATTTCCTTTCACTTTTTGACATTTTTGTTGTAGATTTTTAATTTGCTGTAGTCACTTCTATTTTCACTTTGTTGCCTGAGCTTATGGTTTAATGACCAATAATTCACAGATAAGACTGTTAACGAGAGTTTTTCCTTATGTATTGCAGTTTTTCTAGAAATTTTAGTAATAGATCTTATACTTGAATATTTAACCAAGTTAAATGGAAAAAGACAAGTACCCAATTTTTCTTTTGCATGAATATGTGTAATTTTCCAACATTTAATGATTCTTTCTCTACTACGTATTCTTGGTATTTTGTATCAGAGTAGTTGAACATGTAGATGTGGTTTTTTTTTTAGGTTTTTGACTCTGCTGCATTAGTTTATGTGTCTGTTTTATGCCAATAAAATACTGTTTTGAATTCCATAGTTTTGTAATATAATTATTAAATGCATACTATTGTATAGTATTATAGATTTGTAACATAGCGTGATACTTCAGCTTTGTTCTTTCTCCAAACTGTGTCAGTTGTATAAAATGTTTTTTAGTACATGAATTTTTTTCTCTATCAAAATAGCATTGAAATTTTTTGACTATTAAATTTATACATTGCTTTTGGTAGTATGGAGAATTCAACCATATTAATTTTTCTGTCTCATGAATGTTGGATATTGTTTCATTTATTTGTTTTCTCTTACTGACTTGTATTGGAAAATGGTTTATTTTTGTGACAGTTAGAAGGGATGTCAATTTAAGTTTGTGTTTGTTCTTAGGTGGAGCATGTTACAGGGGATTGGGTAAGTCTTGGAGGAATGGCATTGAGGTCCATGCCTGTCCCTCATCTCTGCTTCTCTAGCACTGTTTCACTGCTCTGTTTCACTGTCTACACGAAGTAAGCAGGTTTGCTTATCCACATCTTCTGCCATTGTACTCTTGCCTTGGAGCCAGCTGACCTAGACTGATTCCTTTAAAATGTGAGCCGTTTTAAAACTCTGCTTTAATTTTTGAGTGTCCAGAATTGTGTCCTGCAACACAGAAGCTGGCTAACACAAATTTTCAAATATATTTGCACAGTATACAGAATAATGCTATATTTTCTCTTAAATGGGAAAACACTACCATTTTTAATTTTCTGTATTTGTGCTCACACCTTTCATGTTTTCCAAACATGATGATCTACAGTTCCTTATTCTTTTGATCATTTCAAATAAGTGGGTTTACTTTTGGATTTGCTATCTTCAGTGTCTTGATTCTGCTGGGCTTCTTCAATCCACTCCTTGAAGGCCTGCCAAGAACAACAAAAAGACTGACCCTCTCACATATAACAAGGGTGCCTTCTGTTGATTGGTAAACTGACGTTGCTTTTTCCAACCCACAGACTCAGCCTAAAGTCAGCTTTTCTTGGCGTCTCCAGGTCTTTGGATTGAAACTGACACCATTGCTGCTTTTGGTTATTAGGCCTGTGTACTTGGATTGGAAATATACATGGATTCTCTGATATTCAGGGTTGTTGACTACAGATCTTGAGATTTCTTAGCTTCCATAATTGTGGCATAAAACAAATCATATATATGTATATATTTTCTGTATACATATATATACAGAAAAAATATATATACATATATATATACATACATGTGTATGCATAAAATGTATTAGGTATGTGTACTTATATATACACATATAATGTATATATAGTAATCTTCCTATAGATTAAAATACATAAATAGTATTTACACACACATATATACACAGAGACCCCTTACTTGTTCTATTTCTCTGGACAACTCTAACTAATATAAGCTGTTTAGGAGGTTTGCTTTATATATTTACAAAAGTCCAGGTGGGAAAGACTGCTTTATATGTTGGAATTAATTCAATATAGCCATGATAATAGGACATACTATTTCAGTTACACATATTTATACAATCTCATTTTCTAGTATAATCACACTTTTGTGGAAAGGAGAAAATGTGATCACTTTTGGCTTACAGAATGTGTAAATATCTTTCCTGTTGTTCATGTTTTCTATTTGTCTTTGAGTCTCCTGTGGCTGGTTTTATGAAAGTTGTTGCTATGTTGTGTGCAACCTTCTGCTTCAAATGCCTAAAATGATGGATAAATCAAATAAAATTTTATTGTTTGAAATTGCATTTTCTGTCCTTTTCTTTAAATTCATCTTACTATGTCTAACTTATGGAGTTTAAAGGTAAAAATCCTGATTTGCTCAGTCACAATGTGGATACATCAAAACATCAGTTCAGCCAACACAAATGAAATGTGGCTTACATTAGAATCACTTCATAAAACACAAAAGAAGATGCTTTCTTTTTTTGCTCCTCTCCTCAGAGTCTAAAATTTCATTTGAAAACTAGTTAATGATCTTGTATTCTGTGAGAACACTCATAACACAATCCAAACTATTCTTAATCCTTAAAATGTGAAGGACAAAAAACTATTTGTTGAATAATTCTAACTGTGTGATAAATATGTAGATCCCTGTGAATATTTTTCTTTTAAAGATTTATGTGATTAAAAAAGTAATTATGAATCATATAGTACTTTTCTTCAGTTGTCATAGAAACTTCCTTTAATTATTAAGTGTGCTTTGGTTATCATTTTGTATAACTACTAAACCTTTCTCATTTTTTAGGTGAATTGAGGTTGAAGGTGCATTGGAAATTAAAGAAATCCGTAATTTTATTGTTGATGGAATTCTTTAATTCATCAAATTTTTAATTACTGCTATGGTTCTTAATTATACAGAAAATTCTCATGCTTATTATATATATCTTGCTGTTACATTAGGAAAATAGTAAAAATATAGCTCAAATTTATTTGCATTTTAGACAGAGTACATTGGAAATAGGTTAACAAATTAAATTTTCATTTATAGAAGCTGGATAGTTTCTCACAAGCAGTAACTTTTGAATAGTTTTTTGAAGACCAGAAATCTCAGCCCAGTCAACTAAAGAGAGCAGCCTCCATTGTTTGTTCGGTACTCTTTAGGAGTTATTCATAGTCACTGGGGCTGCTAAGTTTCTCTTAGTATCTCATTTGAAAGAATCAATGCAGTAACCGAACTTTGAATGGTAGTCTGTGACCCTTGCCACCATTCTTATAACATCAGGTTAAGTAGTGATAATGTAATTACCTGATCACTCTATTCCTATTAGTAACTCAAGGTTAGTAGGTAAGGAAAGGAGATAAATAAATCACAAGAATTGGAGGTGGGTCTAAAGGTATCCTTGGTATTTGGCCTCTTATATGGCAGCACTTATATCTTTCATTGTGGCAGAAAAGTGTGTGAATAAACACAGTTTGAAATTGTGTTATTAAGTGCAAATCTGTCTTAGCCTGAGGTAAGCAAAAGTTTGAAATATATTTTGTTAACATACTTGAGGTACCTGTAAATTATATCTTTTGAGTCTTCATTTCTTTAAAGTTAGCCATTGTCTGATCAATTCTGTAATTAATGTAATTATGTCTGCTTAAAATACTTATAAACACACATGACTTGATAACCCAGAGAAATTACATAGTTTGCCTTTCATTTCCTTGCCTATTTTTTAAAAAAACTATATTCTAAATGCATCCCACAGATTTCCCTCATATTCATTATTATGCATGTGTTGCAGCAGGCAAAGCTTTAAAGTTGTTTAATTTTAATACTGTGTCTATGGTAATATAGTGGAATTGTATCATGTATTTATTCAGAATTCAATATGTAGGTTTTCAGAAACAGTGATAGGAGAAAGGCAAACAGAGGTAGGGAACAAACAGACCGGGAGGCAGTACAGTACAATAGAGATAAACAAATAAAAATAACAAAATTTGTGTATGGGGCAGAAAATTCCATGTTTTGTTCTGCTCAGCAAGGCATCACATCCTTCGTCTTTTCTCGGTTTCAGCGCACTCTCACCAAGGGCGTGCTCTCACAATTCTGTGAGTCCACTGTGAAACTGTATTTGTCATATACACATTGTAGTAAATGCATTCTGCTGTACACATTTTACATAGGTGTAACCAAAAGCTATAGTAAAATGAATGATGAATTTATATGTAATGAAATATTAAGAAGGACAAGAGTGTTAAGTAAAAACCCTAAAACATGTAGAGCCTCTCTCTACCCCAATTCATGTGATTCAGTCTGCAAATAACAGTGTTTTTCTGTTTGCTTTTTTGAGACAGGGTCTCACTATGTAGTTCACTGTCCTTGAACTTACTATGTGGTTTAGGCTGACACTGAACTCACAGAGATCCTGCTGCCTTAACCTCTCAAGTGCTGGGATTACAGGTATGCACCACCATGGCTGGCAACAATCTATTTTAAAAGTGAAATTTTGGAGTATCAGTTGAATTTTGAACCGTGGATAGATTCTGTTATGATGAAAGATTTTACTATTAGAGAATACAGCACTCACATTTAATCTCTTAGAACAGCACCTGCCTTTAATGATCATTCATTACAAAGCTAAACATCAACGGCATCATCATTTATTCATTTTACCAGATAAACATTTGTAATTATTAAGCAGTTATCCTAACTCATTAAATCTTCAAACAAATTTGTAAATAAGGTATTATTTCTCCCTGCTTTATAATAAGAAATTGGAAGACGTGAGTCAGATAGATATGGGGCCAAGTTAAGCTCTGAACACAGATATTTCTGAAGCCAAAGTCCATACTATTTCAGAAAAATCATCATTCATGCAAAAAGCTAAAAAGAACATGCAAAAAATAATGACTTTTCAAAACTGTATGTTTTATTTCTGTATTTAGCATCTTATCAACCATTAAAATGTTCATATTTATGAAAGTTTTAAAACTCTTGCATGTATTAGCTAATAAAATACCCATCTACTCTGTTTGATTATTTGTCAGGCACCCATCAGTTTTAGTTGCGTGTCTGATTGGAAGATCTTTCATTTCAAGAAAATGTGAAATGTTTCCATGGAGATCAGCTTGAGATAGCCCAGTGACGAACTTCTCAGCTATAATTTCACATTGGTTTCTATGGTTTCCAGATAGGAGAAGAAAATGAAGTTGCAGAATTTTTTTGTAATGTAAAAGGTTATTGGAAAATAAGAGATACTGCTCAAATTAATGTCATCCCCAAGAAAACAACTGCTGGTATTGCAAAACATGAAACATTTTATGTTATCCTTTTATATACTTTACTGTACTTATAACAGATGAGTAATTGTCATGACAGTTAAACAGTTTCCAGAATTAGCAGACACCACTCTTAAAAAGGGTACATTTTATTGCTGAAATTTGTTTCAGCAATGGTTACTAATAACTGCCTTGAAATTTCTACTTCAGTTTTTAAATAGGATACTTAATGATTTCATATAGTATATCTGTGAGATTAATAAAGGACATAGTGGGAAAACTATCAGATAAAGATATATATCTTTATTTACTGTTTATATCTCATATCAATATCATTGATATCAATATTCACTTATTATTGATAAGGTTGTATTGTGAAGGAAAAACTGATAAATACTGGACTTTGTATTCAAATCCTATTAAAGTGGGTACACATAATTCAAACTGCTCAAATGCACACCAATCTTTGGGGCCTATTCTTCAGCTTGAGTCTTCTGTTTACCAACTCTGACACAAGTAGGTATGGAACTATACAACTGATCTATCAGTTTACCATTATTATTTAGGATAAGATCAAGACTGTCTTAGAAAATATGTAAATGAGTAAAATAAAATCTAAGAGATGTAGATTTTATCTTCATTTTTGTCTTCTATGTTATTTACTATCAAAAATGGATATGTACCTAAGTCAATGACCAACTAGTGGACTTTACATAATTATTCTAAATACCAAATGAGAAAAATATTTAAACATTTAACAATTGTAACAGCACACAAATATGGTAAATTTTAATTATGCATTTCGATTTAATTTTCATCTGTACTAATAATCCAGTTGCAAAAATCAGCTTCAATATCACAGTTTTCAAAGAAAAACATGTGCCAAATAAAATCTTTCATCTTGGGTGACAGCAAACAGATACGTTTAACAGCTGCCAAGTAATATATTTTAATGAAAATACATAAAAGGATAATTTCCCAAGAAATACATGGGTCAATGTGTGTGTGTGTGTGTGTGTGTGTGTGTGTTGTTTCTGGGGATTGAACTCACAATCTTGTACTTACCAGGCAAGTGCTTGAGCCACTCAGCTAAATCCCAGGCCTTTCAATATAGTATTGTATTGTGGTTGGTAACTTGATTAATTTATTTAAAAGTAGTTTTTTGACATAGGGAACACAAAATGGTTTTCATCCAATGTTTTACAAGTGTTCTGAATACTATTTATTGTGCGGTAAGTTAGGAACAGAGAAGTATTAAATATTTAAGTTTGGTTATAATAATCTAGTGAAGAAAATTCAAATATAATAATCTTAAGCATATATGTTTTTAAATTGTCTTTAAAAAGTATCTAGGTATATCTACTTCTATTTATATACACATAAAATAAACATTTTTTCTGTATACAAACTTACAGATACACATACATAAATCTAAAGAATTATGACTTTAATCCTAATTTCAAATATACTATTCAATACACAATAAAAAGAAACTAACTCCCATTTTAAAATACTCACTATATATCAAAAAGATCTATGTGGGCTTGATTCCTGGATCCATTGTGTCTAAGTTAGATATCTGGGAAAGTTTCATGTTACTTTGTCCCTAGGTTTTATAGGAATGCTAAACTATAACCCCATAGAGAGCTTCTCTACACTAGCTTCCCAAGGAAGAAAAACCCTAGATCTCATTCTGCAAAATATGCTGGCTATATCTGACAGTGGATGGTTTCAGTTTAATTTCAGGTGTTCCCTGAAGCAAAAAGAAAATTTTCCTGAGAAGCATTACATTAAGTAGTACAATAATTGTCACTTACCTTGGAAGGGCAGATGGCCAAAGGGACAATTTCACACGGAGCCATGAGTAGCAGCCAATGCCTTGACAGAACAGGTCGAGAATCAAGAGGAACAATATTAGAAAATTAATAACAAAGCATCTGAGGATGGACTGTGTGAATATAGTTGTACAAATGAGCATAGTGGAAGATAAGCATGTCTCATATAAATTGCCATTAAAAGAATATATTCAGGCCAAGGATTTAGCTCAGTGGCTTAAGTGACTGCCTGGTAAGCACAAAGTTGAGAGTTCGATCATCGGTTAAAAAAAAGAAATGGAAAGAAAAGAATATCCAGCAGAAGAGTATCTTAAGAGTGAAAGGGAAAAAATGATCCATAACTATCCATGTTTTGAATTTTCTTTTTTTTTCATTAATTTGAAAGAGAATAAAACAAAAGGCAGTACAGAGCAGATCAGAACAGGACAACATAGGCAACACAGTAATTTACATTAAGACAACTGGACATCAACAGTAGCTAACACCATATCTCTTACTCTGCTATAGTTGAGCATAGTTTCAAATACAATAATATCAAATATAACACAATAGTATAAAGCCATGCATAGAGTGAAAGAATTACAGGTCTTTCTGAACCGAATAACAGAAAATGATCAATGGGTACTATAATATATCATTTTCGATAAAAAAAATTGTTTGAACTGTCATACATATTCAAATTCCAATAAGACACAATGTGATAGAACCAACCATAGTAGAACAAAAAAAGCATGGTAGGACTTCTAGGAAGGATGATATTAAATCAGCAATAGCTGTCATAATGTTTTCTTCAAAACAGCTGTTCATATCATCATGTATGATATAGTCAAACAAAACAGGATAAAACCATTCCAACTGATGATTGAAAACTTTGAAAGACTTCAAAGCTATGAGATGGGGACTCATGATAAAAGTCTTATATACACTTATCAAATCTCATACTAGGGAGACTATATGGTATTTACCCTTGTGAGTTTGGTTTATTTTGCTTAAGAGTATGGTCTCAAGTCATGTCCATTTATTTATAAATATCTCAATGTGATCATTCTTTATAGCTGAGTAGAACTCCATTGTATAAAAATGCCACCACTTTTTTATCCATTCCTCAGTTGATGGGCACTTAGGTTGCTTCCAAGATCTGGCTATTACAAATTGTGCTGCTATAAACATGGGTGCACATATATCACTGTGGTATGGTGTTTTCAGTTCTTCTGGGAATATGCCTAGAAGCAGAATAGCTGGGTCAAATGGGACTTCCAAACCCAGCTTTTTGAGGAATCTCCAGACTGACCTACACAGTGGTTGCACCAGTCGACACTCTCACCAACAGTGTAGAAGAGTTCCTTTTTCCCCACAGCCTCTCCAATACTTGTTGTTGGTAGTTTTTTCTATCTTGGCCATTCTTTCTGGAGTGAGATGGAATCTCAGTGTGGTTTTAATTTGCATTTCTCTCATGACTAATGATGATGAACATTTTTTCATGTATTTATTTGCCATTCGTATTTCTTCACCTGAGAACTGTGTATTCATTTCAGATGCCCATTTTTGGATTGGGTCTTTGAATTTCGAGAGTCTGATTTTTTAAAATTCTTTATAAGTTCTAGACAAAAGTCCTTTGTCTGAGGCGCTGTACATGAAGATTTTTTCCCAATTTGTGGGTTTTCTTTTCACCCTGCTGGAAACCTCTTTTGACATGCAGAAACTCTTTAATAAGATGTGGTCCCAGTTATTGATTCTGGGAAGTACTTCCCGTGTACTTTGGTTCTTGTTCATGAATTCTCTTCCTACCCCTATATCTTTGAGGTTTTTACCTACTTTGTCTTCCAGAAGT
>PVJX010015173.1:0-43178 GCA_004027295.1 Dolichotis patagonum
CATGGACACTGTAAGAAAGGAGGTGTTTGTAGGGCACTTTTCAGTTTTACTTTGTCTCTCGGTTTCTCATGATTAGGCTGGGATTACAAGTTTTGGGGAGCAACTACCACAGGGGACTGTGCTTCTCTTGTCATTGTTAAGGAGTAGACAACATCAGTTTGGCTTAGGGGTGATAACTTTGACCATTTGGTTCTCTAAAGCTCCACTTGAATTAATTTCTTCCTTTCATCTTGCTTATTTACAACTTGCTTTTTTTTTTTTTTTTAATCACTTTTACCCAAGGTTTATATTTTTGGTTTTGTGCTTATGGCGAGGGAGTGTCTGTGTGTTTCTTTCCAAGGGACCAGTGTGGTCTAAATTCATCTGTATTGTGCCTGTGTTTTTTCTCTTGCTCTGCTCTTATTTTTCTTGCCTCCTATGGCAGACAGGTGTTTTTGAATTTGTTTTTAGGTTTAGATTTTCCTCCTTAGGGAGGAAAAGCCCTTAACCAGATTCCTTCCTTCTTTTCTTTTCTCTTTCTCTTTTTCTTTTCTTTTCTTTTCTTTTCTTTTCTTTTCTCTTTCTCTTTTTCTTTTCTTTCTTTTTCTTTTTCTTTTCTTTGTCCTTCCTTCCTTCCCTCCTTCCTTCTCTTTCTTTCTCCCTCCCTCCCTTCTCTCTCTCTTTCTCTCTTTCTTTCTAAAACTGAACAGAATAAAACCAGTCAAAACAGAACAGTGGAAGTGATACAGGACTTCAAAACCTGATAATAGAAAATCAATAATGGCTACCATAATATATCTTGTTATCTTCAGAATAGCTACCCATATCATCAGACATCATAACAATCAAACAGAACAAGTCAGAAGAACACCGTACCTAACAAAACAATGAAAATGATACAGGAATTCAAAATAAGATAGTAGGAAATTAACAGTGGTTATCACCTTCCCTTTGTAGATGTTTCCTCCCCTATTACTTTCTATCTGTTGTACGTTTTGGATCCCACTAACTCCTTTAGTTTTTTATTCTAGGGAGATAACATCATGTTCACCCTTATGAGTCTGAACCATTTCACCCATGAGCATGATCTCAAGTTGCATCCATTTACCTGCAAGATCCTTGGTATTACCCTTCTTTATCACTGAGTAGCTCTCCATTGCATAAAAATACCGTATCTTTCTTATCCATTCTGTGGTTGATGGGCAAGCTACCCCTGCTTTTTTCAACCAGATTGTTTCCTACAGAATCAAGGGAGTACTATGTAGCAGAGACTTAGCCACGGAGGAAGGTCAGGCGGTTTCTGATGTGAGGGTATACCTGTGTGTGCCCTTCTGCTGTTGGACCTAGGGCCTTGCAGCTGTTTGGCAAGTTGAGCAACATTGCAGCCCCTACCCCTTTCTTGTCACAGTAAATAGAATTCCTGGTTTTAGAAATTATTTTCCAAGTGGTAATCTCAAATAAATTAATAATTTAATTAGTGTATTACTGAGCTGAATGTTAGATCTCCAATGATAACTCAAATTTTTTGTGTGTTGGTTTTTGTTTTGAGACACAGTCTCACTGTGTAGTGTAGGTTGGCCTTGAACTCAGAGTGATCCTCCTGCCATAGCCTCCTGCATACTAGGATTGCAGTGCATGCCGTTGCACCTAGCTATAGTAATGACTTTTAAAAAGGGTCTTTAACAGTAAGAAATAGTTGTTGAGTAATTCTACCCAATTTTTGCTATGCTAAGTAATAAAATTTGTTAAAGCAGAGCAATTGGAAGTAAAATGAAGTTAGGGTTGTTAATTTTTCAGTGCCAGAGTAACTCATTTTAGAGAAGAATATCATTATACATTTCTATGATTTGTCTACCTATTGTTTTTCATTTAATGCTAGAATTTTGTCCTCTGGTTAGAAAACCTAACCACTAAATGGAATTGTTTACACTACTTACATTATTAGTGTAACGATGAACAGAAGAACACCATACCTAACAAAACAATGAAAACGATACAATAATTCAAAATAAGATAGTAGGAAATTAATAGTGGTTATTTATATATTTACTATAGTGTGTAGTAATATTAGTACATTACTGTAGTAACATTGTAGTATTTGTAATATTTTCTGTAGTATTTAGTAACATTAAGAAAGAGAAAACTTTAATTCTTTCCTAAAGCAAAGCACTTTGTATAAAGGTCCTTCTTTAAATAGGGTCTTATAAAAAGCCTTTAAGTAGATTCCTTATAAAACCCTTTAAACAGGTTTTTTTTTTTTTTTTTTTTTGTACTAGGGATCAAACTCACGACCTTGTGCTTGCCAGGCAGGCACTTACACCACTGAGCTAAATACCCGGCCCTTAAACAGGGTTCTTATAAAAAGCTTGTCAGTTGTACCTAACCTTTGGTCACTTGGTAATAAAAGCAGTTAACTTAGGTCAGTTATACAAGTCTGCAATATATTTTTCAGGTTGAAACTGCCTTTTCTAGGGTCAGAGTTTGGGTTGGTTTGGTTTGTTTGTTTTCCCTTGAGGATTATGCTTTGTTATAGTCATAGGTATTGCAGCTAATATTTGACACAGAATTCATAGTTATATTCAGAAAAGGTGATTCTTGGGCTACTCCGTCTTTCATTTTTTTAATTCTTACTCTGTCTCTGAATTGTTTGGATGGGCAGCTAGGTTGGAAGTTAGAGGATTCTAATTGTCTTAATGTGATTCCCCAGTTCTGGGGATTGGATCCTGGGCCCAGCCCATCTTCTATTTTGAGATCGTCTCCCTAGTGCTGGGATTATAGGTGTGCACAGCTATGCCAGCTTGATGCTCTAGCCAGCTGTAGACAGTGTTTAGTTGGCCCTGAGCTGCTTAACTGCTAAGTGCTTGCTTCCACCACCCAGGATGGTTTTCTGACAGTAACGAGATGCCTCTTTTCCTACATTTTGGATTGCTATTCCCTGCCTCCATTAACTTTATAATTAATGTACCACAGTAATGTATTTTGTCCCTCTTTTAACTATATATAATCTTAGACTCATCATTGAGTGATTTGATTCTGACTAGCAGCAAAAAAGGAATTCCTAATGTAAGTTTGGCTTTGTGAGGTATATTGTGAAGTCTTTCAGTACCTTCATGTCTTCATGAGTCTGTAGTCTCTCATCGCACATAGAATTTGTACTATACTTCGTTATTTTACTGAAGGGGAAAAATAGAAATATTAAGTATTCAGTGGTAGAGCACTTGCCTAGAATACAAGAGGCCTCTGCATTTAGTCCCCAGTACTCAAAACAATTAAAAGCCCATGAAACAGCTCTTGATTTTGTTATTCACGACAGCATTATAAACTGTGCATATAAAATTTTGACTATCTAAAATTAGAGAATATGTTTAATATATAGAAGAGAGAAAAACAAGTAATATAAATAGCTTTCAATATTTTTTATAATGCTTACTTCATTCACTAGGAGAGATAAAAAACAATTTTGTTCATGTATTAATTTACCTTTTATACTAGTATAGGACTACTAAGCAAGGACTTTTTGTGTAGAAACAACATAAAATTGTTTGTAATTTTAATAAACAAAATACTTAATTTCATGAACCTAAAATTACAATGTGAGAATGTTAGTATTTTTATGATATATAAAAAAGTATATGGGCCGGGGATTTAGCTCAGTGGCCTAAGTGCCTGCCTTGCAAGCGCGAGGTCATGAGTTCGATCCCCGGTACCAAAAAAACAAAAACAAAAAGTATACCTAACCAAACCAATAATCGGAAACATAAGTAGCAGCACTTACTCTGTTATACTCTGATGGAATACTGGAATACACTGATTTCTTAAAAATTAATTAAGTTTATTGATATATTTTAAGATATACATAATGATCATAATCATCCTATAGGATTTGTATTGGTACATGATACATCTTGATTCTTTTTTCCCCCTTTTTTCTACCCTTTCTTCTACTCCTCTTCCCCTCATTTACAAAAGCTTTGGAATACATTAAATCATAAACAGAAAAGTAAATAAATAAATTATAAACAGAAGAAAGTAGAGATATTTTTACTTGGAGGTGAAAGGAATTGCTTGCATGTCTGTGGATACTGAAAGCTGGTTTGTTATGCTAAGTGATTCACAGTTGTTTTTCTTTTCCCAGTGATTTGCAGTTAACCTTCTAGTCTGTATACAAAAACTAAAGTGAAAACAAAATTCTTTCTTCCTCTTGAATCTGAAATAATATAACATAGGGTACCTGATAGTATTTTCTATTATATATGCATGTGTTTGATATTCTGTTTTTTGATTGTTACGTTAAAGATTATGTTGAGGAAAAAGGTAATGTTAGATAAAAGTTAAATTTCAGTTAAGAATCTTTATTTTGTAACTCAGATGACATGTATGTTAAAATTTTTCTGCCTGTTGTGTGCAGTGATTTTTCATTTGTGAGTTGTAGTTTTATATGTTTTGAACTTATGCTGTTGACTAAATATCAGGTCTATTGTCTTTATAATCACATTCATTGTCATCTAGTAACTGCTTTCATCTATCTTGTGCTCTTCTGTATTCTTTCAGATGTTTTTCTCATTTCAGTTTTCCTTTGGACTTTTGAGGGGGTTTTGTGCTGTGTGTGTAAATATTAAACTTTTTATTGTAAACTGAAATGTAGACACACAGAGCCGTGCGGTACTCACGTTAATGAATGATTATAAGATGAATACCCTTGTAGCTGCCACCCAGATCAAGAAATAGGAAAATCCACGGCGTGACAAAAATCCCTTTTCTGACCCTTTACCCACAAGTAATCATCAGTCTAATTTTAAGGTTGTTGCTTTCTTGTATTTCTTTAGGGTTTTATCACCTAAATGTGAATCCCAAGACCGTAGTTGGATCTTTGTTCTCTACAAGCTGTGTGTGTTAGGGCTTTTCGCTGACAGGCTGCCCTCTTGTGGCTGCTGCTTTTTTCCTCTCCTAACTTGCGGGCGTTGTCTCAGGCTTGCTGCCTGCCTTGGCTGAGCGTGTTTCACTGTGTTCTTCTGTGCAGTTTCCTGCACTTTGGCCAACCGACAGCCTCTTCACACTCCGGTTTGATCTCTCTAGAAGGACTGGATATTCTTCTGAAATTTCTGATTTTGACTCAATTTAACATCAGTTAACTTACTACAATTTGTAAAACTGTATGTCTGTTGGTTGGTTTTGATTTATTACCTTGAAAAATTGTATACTTATACCCCACTCATCTACTGTAGTGTTTGGTTTCTTCGTGGGAAAGTAAGGACAAAGCAACTTGGTGCCCCTTTCTCATTCTTAGTCTGTTTCTTTCCTTTTCTTTCTTGTGATACTGGGTATTGAACCCAGGTCCCCACACATGCTAGGCGAGTACACTGGCACTGTACTACATCCCCAGTTCTTTCGTGGGATTTTGAACACGGTCTTGGCAGATTACTCAGGCTGGGCTTGAGTTGGCAAGCCTCCATCCTGGCACTCCTTGCAGGCTCCTCCAAACCCCAGCTGGCTGTTTGTTTGTTTTAAATCTTTTTGAGATAGGATTTCACTATGCAATTCAGGCTAGCCTTGAACTCACTTTGTAGCACAGACTGGCCTCAAATTCATGGCGATTCTTCTGTCTCAGCCTCTGGAATGCTGAGATTACAGATGTGTACCACCACACCCATACAGCTGGCTGGTTTTTGAGGCAAGTTGTTTCTCTGTCACATTCAGCTGAGCTTTCCTTTAAAAATATATCACAGTAAACTCAGAAATACTTGGTGAATCCTTATTCACTGTCTTACTTGACTTCAGCGTGGATGGCCTCTCTTTGGCTGTTTGGCTCTTTGGCCTGGCAGTCTTTGATGCCACCACCGCCGACGTCTTTCTTGTTCCAGAGTATTCCAGACACAGCTCGTGCATTTTTCGCCAGATCTGCGGTCAGCTAACCACGGAAAAGTGCAGTGGGTGTTGTTTTTGTCTGGAGAGCTGGAGCTTTCACACTGAGCTACATCATCAGCCCTTTTTTATTTGTTTTGAGACAAGTTCTCACTAAGTTGTTGGGGCTGGGCTTGAACGTGCTGCTCACCTGTCTCCACTGCTCACAGTGCTGGGATCATGAGTGGGTACCACCATACCTGGCTTATTTTGAAGTACACAAGTGATAATTAATTACATTATTGAGAAATGGAATATTCCAGATCATTTTCTAATTTTTGTTATGTTATCACTGTTAACTTTCCTAAGTTTTTATATCTGCATATAGAAAGAAATCGTTTTGTCTTCTTTAAATATATTTTTTCCTAACAGTTGAAGTCATGCATTGTATGTATTACCAAATTTTTAAAAATTCATTTATAGAGCTTGGTGACTTTTCTGTTTGCACGTCATCGCTCAGCCCCCCTTAATATTATGCAGTCTCGTACAGTGAGGCTTCTCTTGACTTGAGCAGCTCTCAGAGGTGGGGTGGGTGGGGCTCTGGCCGGGCTCTGAGGGCGGGGCCACCTACTCTTTGAGCCACATAGGCCCATCCGTGGTGGTTGGCTGGAACACGGGTCTCATTGTCTGTATAGGGACAAGACGAGTGAATGCCACACTGAGGTTAGTGAGTGTAAGCCTCACCTCCCCTACTCAGGGTAGGAAGGCCGGTGAATGCGTGTGGCTTGGCCACGGGTTTCACCACCCTCCCACCCAGCTGCCCTCCATCACATGACTTGGAGAGGCAGGACACCTGCCCACACCAGTGGCTCTCCATTCTTTGATGGATATAGGCCAGCATAGCCACCTAAGCCCGACCCAATGTCTGTGCATCTCACAAGGGTAGATAGTTAAAAGAAACAGAAGCAGGCAGAGCTTGTGGAATGCACAGTGCTTCCTGGCTGCACACACCTCCCCACAGTTCCCCTGCCTGCCTCTCCTACTAGACCTCTGCTTTGGAAGGCACGGGATCGTCCTCTTGGCTTCATCTTCTTATTTTGACCTCATTGCAGTTCTTCCTCTCAGCCTCGTTGGATTGTCAGACATGCTTGGGAGGAGCTGGAGCAAGGTTCAAGGGCCTGTGGAAGCTGTCAACACAGTGGCTGCTACCCAGTGTCCTTCCAGCTGGCCTAAGGTTTTTAGTGACCATTGCAAGCCTGGTCTGTTGTGGGAGTTTGGCTCTAGAAAAAGCCTTTTATTGTGCTCTAGCTGGCCCTGAACTCGGGATACAAGGCCCACCGCCCCCCAGCCTTCTGGGGAGCTGAGACGGGCTGTGCCATCCTGCCTGGCTAAAGCCTTGATAAATTTTACCACTACAGTGCGGGTGTAAGGCTTCCAAATTTGTGTGTCATTGTTGTGCAGGGACCATGCTAATGTTCTTTGTGTGTTCCAATTTTAGTATGTATGTGCAGAAGCACTCCTGTCTGGTTTTTGTTGTTGTTTATTTGATCTCTTAGCTTCTTTTTTCTCTCTCCTTTATTGGGAACACTCCCATTGTGTTCTTATTAACATGTAAAATACTAGCTAGTGATAGTACCTTCCTCCACAGCCCTTTTTAAATTTGAGGCAGGATCTCACTAATGTGCCCAGGCTGGCCTAGAACTTTGGTCTTCCAGTCTGTTTCCCAAACAACTAAGATTATAGGTATACGCCATGTTTCTTTTTGTTTTCTTTCTTTTTTTTTGGTGGGGGGGGGGATGGGGGTTCTAATAAGCCATGTTTCTTTTCTTTATTTCTTCCTTTTTTTGGAGGGGGGTCTTTTTGAGACAGTTTCACTATGCAGTTCAAGCTGGCCTTGAACTTAATTTGTGCCCCAGAGTGGCCTTGAACTCAAAGCAATTCTCCTGCCTCTCAGCCTCCCGAGCACTGGGATTATAGGCATCATCACCACACCTGACAGTAAGCCATATTTCTAAAAGTTCTTCATGTTTTTTCTCCAGCCTCAGATTATCTGGGCCCCCTGTTCTTAGGAAAGACCAGAATTTATTCCTAAGGCCAATTCAATGCTTTTATGAATTACTAACAGATTATTTTATAATTGACTTTCATTATGTGTTAGCCTAATACAAATACATCAAAGTTATGACCTTGTATAGAACTTTTCATGCTGCTATCAAATGTGTTGAGTTCATTGATTGTGTAATTATGGCCTTCGGGTTGTGGGTTCAGTTGTTCTGGTAGAAAGGGTGATTTAGGGTGTGTGTATGGCGTGTGTGTGTGTGTGTGTGTGTGTGTGTGTAGTGTTGTGGATTGAACTCAGGGCCTTTGCTCTGAGCTGGGTCCTCAGCCCTTTTATTCCTGTTTTGAGGTAGAATCTCGCTGAGTGGCCCATGCTGGACTCAAACTTGTAGTCTTCCAGCCTCAGGCTTCCAGCAAGCTGGGATTGCAGATGTGTGTGGGTTAATTTAGTTATTAAGTACTCAGAATGTCAGTATTTATGCTAGGTAGTCTCTTCTGTAATCCCACTTTTATGTGGGCTTTCTGAGATTAGGACAAATGGTAAGAGTGCTGCAGATAGCAGAAGGGAAAGTTTTCCTGGGGCTGAGCAGGAACCCAGGCCTTGGGCGTGAAAAGAATTTTAGGTTACATTTTCAAAGAATTTTAGGAACATTTTCAAATGTTCAAGTAATTCTCCTCCTTCACTGACATCATTGGTCCTAGGCAAAGTTCAATAACAAAACCATGATATGTTCCAAGTAGATGCCCCGAGGTAGATAACTGTTTCACTAGATTTAACCCTAAGGCTTACAAAGAAACCAGATGATGATAAACAGAGGAGATAAGTTCACTGTTTGAGATAGAGGCTTTCTGTGTAAGATTGTGGCTGCAGAATTACTGGAGCCGTTTAATTCATGTACAAGAGGCTTTTCCCAGAATATCCAGATAATTAAAGGAAGAATAAAAGTCTTGGAAGCAGAGGCAGGGAGGGGCACTAATACACAAAGGTTATTGCCTCAGTGCTTTTTTTAAATGTTAGAAATTCCTTTTACAAGGAAGCAGCAGCTTTTACGAGGGAATGGTAATGATATATTTTCTGTTGCCCTCTTTGTAAAAGAAGTATTAATTAAAAGAAAGCTAATCTAGAGCAGGGTGGAAGATTTCTAATAATGAGGCACACCTTTCTCTGTAATGGTTTGATCAGGGCATGCATACTGCAGCACAAGCTCCTCACTGAGGGCCCAGCTGTTACACTGTGGCTGTTTTCTTTCTTCTTTTTCATTCTTCCTTTTCATATATTCACTTATTTTCTAAGTGCCAGGGAATCAGATTCGTGGTCTTGGTCTTGTCCTCTAACACCAGCTGTACCCCAGCCTCTCAATTTCCTGATTCTGTAGTTAGAACAGTGAATATCCATCCACTTGTGGTTCCTGATGTGATTAAGACAGCATTGCAGTTATGCTTTCAACTAAATTGGAACCTAGGCTACTTTGAGTATTTGCAGTGATCAGGTGAGTGTGATAAAGCACGCCTGCAATCTCAGTACGTGGGAGGATGAGGCAGAGAGGATGGCTTATGGGCTGGGGACAGCCTGGACTACACAGTGAGATCTTGTCTTAAAGAGATCATCTTAGGTCTCCCAGGAACTGTAGAGGAACTATAGAGAAATTTCCCTAAATTTCTGTTTTAAAATTTACTTTTATTAGTACATATTTGCCGTACATAATGTTTATATTTCTGGTGAAGAATTGTTACATGTACATAACTTAATTCCTTTTTTCATCTCCTTTCCTTCCCCACGCTCACCCTCTATGTCTTGATCCCCATTTGAGAGTGCCCTGTCTCCTCCCTCCTATTACCTATCTTTTATTTTGCCCTGTATTTATACTCTGGGTTTCTCATCTAAGCGAAACCATGCGATGTACAAGCTTATTTGCCTGGTTTATGTCACTTACCATTATAGTCTCATGGTGCTTCCAGTTTCCTGTACCCAACTCGAGTTTATCTTTCTATCTCTCATTGTGTGACATACCTGTGCACTTGGATGGAATGCAGGGCAGCAGTAGCCGATCTTGTCTATTAATCATTTTAGGGAGTGATATGTTGTGCAGTGTACACCTTTGAGAAGTATGTGCTATCGGATTACTATAGGACTATTTGTAATGGTTGTCAGACCAATAGTTTTTGGCCAGTGACATTTAATTATTTGTTTTTAACCGATCCATAAAAAAACCTTGTAGTATTAATGGGTGCAGTGTGATGTTTTGATACGCATATACACTGCAGAATGCTTAAGTCAGGCAAAACATCTTCAAACATTAATCATTTCTTTATGATGAGAAGGTTCAGATTCTTCTAAGTTTTAAAAGTGTACAGGGCATTATAACTGTCTAGCCTGTAGGACACACGCTATGTGATTCCACCTAGGAGGTGCTCACAGTGGCCCGAACATCGTGACAGAAGCTAGAGCAGTGGTTGCCAGGTGGTGGGGGCTGGAGGGTGGGGAGCTCCTGTTACTGGCGCAGTTTCAGTTTGAGAAGATAGACTTTTGGGAATGAATAGTGGATGGTAGTTGCACAGCACAATGCATACATTTAGTATCAGTCACACATTTAAATTGTTAAAATGGTTAAGAAAGTGTTGAAGAATTAAGTAAAATGTTAACAAAGAATTGAATTTAAAAAGAATGCATTGTGATAGCAGTGGTCTCACACTGACAGGCACAAGGGTGTACACACCTGTGAATATGCTAAAAACATCTGCACTGCATACTTCAAATGGGTGAAGTGTATCTTAATAAAGCTGTTACAGAAAGAAAACAATGATCTCCAGGCACCTTATCGCACAGCAAACACACCAGAATTCTTCCTCCTGTCTCCCCGCAGTGTGATGTGTTTTGAGCAGCCTTGGATCCCTGCTCCAGCCAGCATTACCTGCCGTGGCCACCACTCTTCCACGTGAAACTCCGTGAGATCAGCTGCTTTTAGATGTCACGTATGAGTGACACCATGTGGTTCTTGCTTTCTTCTTTTTTTTTTTTTTTTTCTCCTGTCTTTTTCAAACAGAGTCTCACTATGTAGTTCAGGCTGGCCTTGAACTTACTTTGTAACCCAGGCTGGTCTCAAACTTATAACAATCTTCCTGCCTCAGCCTCCCAAGAGCTGGGATTGCAGGCCTGTGCCACTGCTCAGCATGGTTCTTGTCTTTCTGTATCTGGCTGAGTTCACTGAAAATAATCTCAACTACTATCTATGTCACCAAGGAATGACAGGATTTTCTTTTCGTTTTTTTTCCGCACAGTACTTGGGATTGAACCCAGGGTCTTAGCAATGAATTGTCCCAGTCTTTCTCTATCTGCCTCTTCTTTCTCTTTTTTTCCCTTTCTTCCCCTTCCTACATCTTTTCTCCCCTCCCTCTGCTCTCCTGTCTCTTCTCTTCCTTCTTGTTTTCTTTCTTAGAGACACAGTCTCATTAAGTTAATTGCCCAGGCTAGCTCCACATTTTTGCCTCCGGATTTGTAGGCATGTGCCATCATGCCCCGCTAGGCTTGTGTTCTGTTTTTGTGCCCTAATAGCACTCTCTTGTATCTGTGCACCACATTATAATCCATTCATCAGGTGACAGGCTCTAAGGTTGTTTCTGTTTCTTGGCCATTGAGAATAGTTATGTGGTCAGCATGGCCGTGAAGACGTCTCTTTGTTGTACTGACTCGATTTCCTTTGGGTTGTATCAAGGAGTGTTTGTTTGTTTTTGAAGCAGGTTCTCATTTTGTAGCCCAGGGTAGCTTCAAACTCAAAGCAATCCTGCCTCAGCCTCTCCAGTGCTGGAATTGCAGGCATAGGCCACCATGCCCAGCCTAGCAGTGGTTTTGATGTATTGTGGTAGTTATATATATATATAAAAAGTATGGAGGTTCCTCAAAATATTATTTTGAGGGACCTCTATACTTTCTTTCATAATGGATATACTAATTTATATTCTCTCTACTTTCACCGGCGCTTGTTGTCTTTATTCTCATAACAGCCATTCCTACTGGGGTAAAGTGATAGTGTGGTTTTGATGTTCATTTTCAATGATGATGTATCTGTTGGCATCATATGTTTTCTGTTGAGAAATGACTATTTAAATCTGCTCATCTTTTACTTAGGTTACATGGGTTTTTGCTATTTAGTTTTTGGAATTCCTTATGTATATGATTATCAAGTCCTTGTCAGTTACATAAGAAGTTTGCAGAGAATTTTCTCCCATTCTGCAGGTTGATCCTGCACTCTCTTGGTTGTTTCATCTGCTACCCAGAAGTTTTTTACTTTGTTATAATCATATTTGTCAATTTTTCCTTTTGTTTCCTGTCTTTTAGAGTCTTCCAAACTGAAGCATTTCCCATAAGTTTTCTTCTAGTATTTGCATAGTTTCAGGTCTGATGTTTAAATCTTGAATCTATGTTAACTTGATTTTTTTGTAACTGATGGGAGATCTACCTTCTTCTGCATGTAGGTAGCCAGTTTTCCCAGCATTATTAAATAAGACTGTGCTCCAAGGGGTGGTCTCAGGACTGTGTCAAAACTCAGTTTGCTGTGGTCATGGGTTTACTCATAGAGTGTACTGCTCCTTTGTTGGTGTGTCTGTAGTTATGTCAGTAACCTTTGTATTTGATAACAACCCTTCGTAGTATGTTTTTTTCTTTTTCAAATCCATTTTATTTCAAGGAAAAAAACAACAAGAAAAAAACTAAAATGAAATTTGAAAACACATTAATCAGGGGGCAACAATGGTACATATGACACAATGTCATCCCCAAGTCATTCACCCAGAGCACAGGACATCTGCTTACAATTGTTTGAATACCAGCACAAATCTTTCTCTTTGTTGAACTCAGAGATATCAGTAGTATAACTGTCTTTCACTATTTTTATGTGCATATACATACACATATACATGTGTTGTTACTTTCAGCTTCTCACACTAGTCAGACAGTATGATGTTTACGTATGTGTGTCTTATTTATTTCACTAATGAGTATGGTCTCAAGTTGCATTTATTCACCTATAAGAGTGTCCAGTTTATCCTCCTTTGTGACTGAGTAGTACTCCATTGTATAGAAATGCCACATCTTTTTTATCCATTCCTTGGTCTATGGGCATTTAGGTTGTTTCCAAGATCTGGCTATTACAAATTGTGCTGCTATAAACATGGGTGCTATATGTCACTGTGGTATGACGTTTTTAATTCTTTTGGGAAGATACTCAGAAGTGGAAAAGCTGGGTTGAATGGGACCTCTAGTCCTAGTATGTTTTGATGCAGGGTAGTGTAATACCTCCTGCTTTGTCCTTTTTAGTTAGGATAACTTTGGCTATTCAGGGTTTTTGTTGTTGTTGTTGTTGATTCATGTCAACTTTTTTTTGCCTTTTTTTCTAGTTTTTTAAAACTTTTTGGTACTGAGGATGGAACCCAGGGCCTCCCACTTGCTGGACGAGCATTCTGCCTTTGAGCTAAACCTCCAGTTTCCCATATCAGTTTTAGAGATCTTGCATCTCTGTCATTAAAGTTATTTCTAGGTGTTTCATTTATGTGTTACAGCTCTTGTAAAGAGGCGCTTTCCTGATTTGTGTTTCAGATAACTCGCTTGGCATATAGCAGTCCTACTGATTTTTTTATGTTGATTTTGTGTCTTGTAATTTTGCTGAATTCATTTATTAACTTCTGACAGTTTTTTTGGTGGAGTGTTAGTTTCCTTTGTGTAATGCGTGGTCAGGTCATCCACAGTCAGCTAACTTTCCTTCCAGTTTTGGTGCCCTTTATTTCATTTTCTTGCCTGATTGCTCTGGCTGGGGCCAGCAGACCTCTGTTAAATAAAAAGGTCCTCCTTGTTTCATTCAGGTCACAGAGAGAAAGCTTTTCACTTTTCCCTATTCACTATAAGCTGTTGCCTTATAACAGATAGCCTTTATTATGATGAGTTACCGAAACCCAAATTCTCTTAACTCAAAACTTTAAAGGCTTCCTTTCATGGGCTTATATTTATTTTATTAATATTAAAGAAATCTTAGAATTGGCATATCTTTAATTTCATAATCGAAGCTTTCATTTATGGAATGGTTGCTAATTTGTACATTAAAAATGGCACATTAATTCACCCATGATGTGAAAAAATTGTTTTTAGGCTTCATGAGTTATCAGCCTTTAGGTGCTTTATACCTTGATTATGTTTCCATAGGTTTTTGTGTTTGTTGTTGTTGTTGTTTGACTCAGGGTCTCACTATGTAGTGTAGACTGGCCTTTAGTTTGCATATGTAGCCTGGGCTGGCCTCAAACTCATAGCAATCCTCCTGGCTCAGCCTCCCATGTGCTGATTACAGGTGTAATATACCATGCCTGGCTTGTATTCTTAATAATACTATTTTTCAAACTTTGTTTTAGTGATCGTGGTGGAGAAGACCCAAACCAGAAAATAATCCATGGGGTTATTAACTCCTTTGTTCATGTTGAACAGTATAAGAAAAAATTTCCTTTAAAGGTAAAAAAAACTTTCCTTTGCAACTTTCATGTGCAGCTTTAATTTTTTAAATTATATGTTCAATTTCTTCCTAATGTGGCTTTAATTGATTTATCCAGTTTTATCAAGAAATCTTTGAGTCTCCCTTTCTGACTGAAACAGGAGAGTATTACAAACAAGAAGCTTCAAATTTATTACAAGAATCAAATTGCTCACAATATATGGAAAAGGTAAGCAATGACACATTATATACTTCCACCTATTTTATATTTGACATCATTTTTTTACTTAAAATTTTCTTGGAAGGGAGTTCTGTGTATGTGATCATTGACTCTGTTGTGTGTAATGAATATACAGCGTCTGTTGCTAAGTCGTTGCTCAGGCTGTAAAGTTTTCTGAGGAAAAAAAGGTGTTCTAGTTCCTCACGGTTGACACTGTCTGCTAAATCCCTATTGCTTATTTTCTCATCCTTAAAACGTAATGTATATCACATTATTGGCTAAATAATAAATGGTTTTTTGTGCTTAATGATCTGTTTAGGAAGTTTAGTAAGTAAAGAAACTAGGTGTTTAGGTATTTGTATTTTAAAATGGAATAAAAAATCGAAAATAAAATAATCCTAGGTTCTTGGATAAGTCACTTCTTTTGCTGGTGGCACTGGGGACTGACCCTAAGGTCTTTGTACTGAGCCACCTTCCCGGCAGCCCCTCTGCTTACCTCCCCCCATCCTCCCTTGAGACAGTCTCCCTGAGCTGCACAGGCTGGGCTCGAAATTGTGATCCTCCTGCCTCAGCCTCCCAGAAAGCTGGGGTTGTAGGTGTGCCCACCACACTCGACAGCACCATCCTTTTAAGGCACATTGATTATTATATGTTTCTCACTTGCTTTCTTTAATTTTTTGATGCATTGATTTTATTGTTATATTATTGCATTTCAGTCAAAAGCTTGTTGACAAATGATTTTCTTAGCTGAAATACATGGTAAAACTTTTAAATCTAGACACCATCTGGCCAACCTTTACTTTCTGTGACTGCCCTGAACTCTTGATATTAATAGGGTAGCTTAGTAGCAAAGATGGCAATGTGGGATTCCCCTCAATCTGCATCCCCCGCAAACCTCTCTCCTCAGTTTTGAGTCTCATTTTTCTGAAAGATTTCTGACAAGGTATCCAGCGGTTTCTTCTCCCAGTATCACCTTCTTATTGCCAGGAGTCCCCGCCGTACTCCCTAGAGGGGCAAATGTAAGCAGTTTGCTCGACTAGCTGAGCCTAGGAACTCCAGTCATGTAACTTCTACATCTCTACACTCGTCTGTGTGTGTGTCACACTAATGCGATTCTGATTTTCACTGCACAGTGTCACGCTTTGGTTTTATAGTAGAAATCGGTTAAACTGTGGGCTAGTGTTGACCAGTGTGTTTATAGCTTAGTGCTTTTCATGTAGCATAAACTTTAGTAACAGTCTTGAGTCACATGTTTGAATGTAACACACATTGTGAGTCTTAAAAGTGCAATGAGATATTAATGTGATCATTAATTATCACGTGCATACTGTTTTTGTTACCTAAATTTAACAAGGGAAACCAAGGTAACATAGATTAATATACTGAATAAAATTTATTTGATGTAATCTTTTTTAGTTCGATAATTAAAAATTCACACGGAGACCCCCTTTTCTAGTTTTGAATAGCCTTTACCAATTTTCCCTATTTGTTAGCTTGTCAGTAAAATAGGAAGATTGATAAATGAATATAAAAGGCAGATTAACTTTTGTCTATTAGACTGTCGTAAATTTATGTGAGATGGGTAGTATCTTATTCAGATTTGAAATGATTGGTAGATCGTTTATTTAAATTAGTTGTATAAGCATTGTTTACCTTTGCTGTGTTTCATAGCCATTGAAATGCACTACCTGACTTACTAATGTGAAAGATTTTTTTCCTCATAGAAGAACTGCTAAGATCATGATTATAAGAATATGTTTTTTGTAGGTTTTAGGTAGATTAAAAGATGAAGAAATTCGATGTCGAAAATACTTACACCCAAGTTCATATAGTAAAGTAAGTCATGAATGTCAGCAACGAATGGTAGCAGACCACTTACAGTTCTTACATGCAGAATGTCATAATATTATTCGACAAGAGAAAAAAAATGGTAAGTGGTATAAAAAAATACATATCAATAGAAATTAAAGTAGAGACCCCCTTTTAACATCATCTTTCACAAACCTTAGACTTAAAGCATTTTTATAATAACCTTTACAATATTCTGTGTGTCCTTTTGTAGATTATTGTATTTTGAAAGATTACTTTGGGAAAATGTATTTTCAGTATATTCTAAAGTCAAAAGAAAAAATGGGAAAAGTGCTTATATATTTTCATGTATTGCAAGAGCTTCTTACCATAATGTGTTAATTCCTGATATGCTGCGGGAATAAAGGCAAAGTTGTCTATGAGAAGGAATTATAAATCAACTTTTAAGTATATGGAGAGGCTCAGTCTAACTCAAAACGGGAAATACAAAATAAAAATACAGTGAGATACCAGTATAAGAAGTGAAGAAGTGAATGTTTTAAAAAAGATAGAGAATAGTATTAAGATGGAACAAATGGCAATGAATACCATAAGACGTCTGCCAGAACTACACAGAAAGCTTCATAGTATTGTTGTGATCACCATTGATTTCTAGACCCAGGGTGCAGTTTCGGTAACTCTGAGGGGTGTCTTCTTGGATTGAGCCCGGAAAGATGACCTTGATGAGCATGCTGGAGAGGAGAGTGACACTTACTGTGCCCCTGGGAGGAGAGAAGAGAGTGAGGCTTTGGTGCAAGGACAGGCAGGTGGACTCGTGCAGGAGACGCGGGATCCTAGAAGCAGCCATGTGTGTGCAAACAGGTGGTGCCCAGAGCAGTGAGGACAGGCAACTTTTGGAGTGATGAGTTTACTGTGTATCCATTTGGGGTAAAAGAGAAGTAGGATCCCTACCTCAAACACTGCGTGCACATTCATTTCACTATAGGTTTTCTGCCCTAGCTGTAAAGGGTAAAAGAGGAACGTGTTTGAAGGGTACTGTGGGACATTATCTTTGTGACCTTACGGTAGGGAAAGATATCTTAAATACGACACAGAAAGCAGTAACCACAAAGAAAAGGTTCCTTTGATCGTGATCAGTATGTGAGAGTTTAATAATGAAATCTCTTTTTCCCCTCAGACATGGCAAATATGTATGTTTTACTCCGTGCTGTGTCGACTGGGTTGCTGCATATGATTCAGGAGCTACAAAATCATATCCATGATGAGGGCCTTAGAGCAACCAGTAATCTTTCTCAGGAAAATGTGAGTTGTACAACTCTTAATTGGCTTCGTCAAGAGTTTTTGTTTTGACTTTACTGTTTTAGGAGTTTAAAAAAAGATCTTATCATGCTCACAAGTATAGCATCTGTTAATTCAAATGTGTAAACCCAGAGTTTGTTGTACTCATTTTGGAATTATGAAGTTACTAGAAAACCATTAAATGAGATAGGCTGCTGCATCATAGCTATACTGGTGTGTTTGTTCATTTAATGGTTACCTTTTCACAGAAGAATGTTTGGTGTTTCTACATAATCATGTTTCTTCCTAACTACCAGATTAAAAGTCTTCCCTGTATGTATTTGCTATCCAAAATACCCCAGACAGTAACCTTCGTGTTCCTGATACTCTTCTTTTTCAAGAGTACTTTGCCATCTAAATGAATTTTTACAAGTTGCCTTATTATTCATGGTGGTTGGTGGATACCATGAAATTTCCCTTCCGTCTCTGAAGTAGTATTCCTTGCTCTCCATCTGTATGTGGTAATCTGGTATGTACCTCATGGCTCAGGAGCACTTACTAGATGCCTGTCATCTCATAGCAGATCTGTCTTCAGCAAAAGTCTTAACTTTATGTCCTGCTGTGGTAAATCATAAATTTTCATGGTTTGTGGAGGTATTAGTTTTATATTATGTATTTATCACTGTATTATTTGTTAGGCTTTTTAGTTTATAACAACTCTAACATGTTGAGGGGCATTGGATAGAGAAGATAAAGTCTGTGTCGTGCATTTGTATGAGGTTATTCATTCAGCTGATTCATTAGGCTTCAGGCACCACTTTCTCTTTTCTTTCAGAGGCAAAATTCACTTTGTACTACTACACATTTCTCCTATCTGAGATGAAGGGGATTATACCACCCACTTCTTCAGATACAGCTTTTAAATTCATTGTTTTCTTTCCACCTTTTGTGACATTGCAGGCCATCTTTGTTTATGTAGGCCTCCGTGACAGTCACAGGCCTGCTGTATTTCAGAGATTTACTCGATTACCCTTCAGCTGTGATATTCCAACATAAGAGAGAAGTGGAGATGGACATGGTGCCACACTCGTATAAGCCCAGCACTTGGGACACTAAGCAGAAAGTTTGAGGCCAGCCTGGGCTTTATTGCAAGTTCAAGGACAACCTGAACAACAGAAAACAAAAAGAAAAAAGCGAGAGAGAGAAAGCACACTTGTGCTTTTAATGCATTCCTCTGGCAGGTCCTACGCAGTCCTGGTGTTAAGCTGATTTTAAAATAAAGTTTTAGATTGTTTGTTTTGTTTTGTTTTGTTTTTGAGACCGGTTCTTACTATGTAGTTCAGGCTGGCTTTGAACTCACTGTGTAGCCCAGCTTGCTCTCAGCTCACAGCGATCCTCCTGCTGCAGTGTCCTAGGATGTGTACTGCCATGCCCAGGTATTTTGAGTCAGGGCTTCACTATATTCCAAGCTGGCCTTGAACTCACAGCAAGTCTTTGCAGCATCTGAGATTGCAGGTGTGGACCCATCTGGAAGTTTTAGAATTTTAAGTTTATAAGACCATAGTAGACATCTTTTGAAAACGAAAGGGATAGACAATATATAAAACATCACTTTGTGGGGGGGTGTTTAAATTTTTTTCTTAAACAAGTCTTTAACAATTCTAATTTTATTCTTGATTTCTTAAACTGTGTTTTTTGCTTTGTATTTCTTTTTAGATGCCAACGCTGTTTGTGGAGTCAGTTTTGGAAGTACATGGCAAATTTGTTCAGCTTATCAACACTGTTTTAAATGGTGACCAGCACTTTATGAGTGCATTGGATAAGGTAACTTTTTAACGTACATATACTATGTATATAATTTTCTTTATCATTTGTTGGAAAGTTTCAAGATTAGGCTTCTAAGTGTAAGATTTCTGATACAGAGATTAACCTTATATAACTAACTTAAGTGTGAAAGTCAGCTTAGGAATGGCATATATTTTAAATTATTAACTGAAGAGTTAAATTGAAGGCTTGTAGAATTTCTCATCACTGTATACTGTATATATAAGTGGACTTTTCCATAAACCAGAATGTTCTGAAAATACATGAAATAACTTAATATTCTTTAGTATGTTTTCTTCAAACATTTAACATATACTTTCGGTATACTTGAAGAAAAATATATTTTATAGACTTTAAATTTTATATTCTGTGTAGGAAATTTGCTGTATACTTGAAGAAAAATATATTTTATAGACTTTAAACTTTATATTCTTTGTAGGAAATCTGCTTACAAGATTGTAAGAAAATTTAAAAAGTGATGCTATTTTATCTGTGCTCAAATTTTAGTAATGAGTTATAAAGTATCTTGTAATAGGAATGGAATATATAATTATTATGTCATTAGGAATGTGCTTTTAGAACAGTCTACCTGATGTTAGATGCAGAAACAGTATCAACAAGCTGCCCTACAGTACTGTTTTATATGTGGTAGTGAGTTAGTTTTCCATTCCTGTGACAAAATACCCGTGAGAAACCTGTTAACAGGAGGACGTTATGCTTTATAGTGAAAATGTCTTCCCAAATCCTCGTACACTCACTGGGACTTATGGGAGTGACTGGACGTTGGGTGTGATAACTGGATTGATCCAGTGATTGATTTAGCATAGTTCTGGGTTTGGCTGACGGGATTTACTAAAGACAGAAGATCGACTCTGGGTGTGCCTGTCACCAATCAATAGGCTTGTAGCCTGAATGGAATAAAAGGGGAAAGGGAGGCTCACTGCCGCTGCTTCCTGCCTGCCCTGCCTGCCCTGCCATGGACTTTTTCTCCTTTGCCATGCCCCTCTGCCATGCCGCCATGCCTTGGAGCCAGCCAACTATGGACTGAAACCTCTACAAACTGTGAGCTGAAATAAACCTTTCCTCCTTTAACTTGCGGGTGTCGGATATTTTGTCCCAGCAACAAGAAAGTAACTAAGAGAGAGGAAATGCTTATTTTGCCTCATGGTTTCAGAAGTGTCAGCCCTTGGTGCTTTGGAGCCTGTGGCAAGCAGCACATGCTGATGGAAGTGTGAGGCTGAGGCAAGCTGTTGAGCTCATGGTGGCCAGGGAGGCAGGGACAGAAGGGGGAGGGCCCAGGCTCCCGTGTCCCCTTCAGGGTACCCTTTCCCCAGGGAGCTAAGTTCACTCTACTGGGACAGACCTCCTACAGGTCCCAACACTTATTAAAGTGCCAGACTGGGAGCCAAGTCTTTAAAACGTGGCCTTTGGGGGGCATTTAAGATAGAAATGGTAGCATGGTAATTTAGGACAGAGGTTATAGCACAGTGATGGCAAACCTTTGAGAGCTTTCAGTGATAAAGAGTTCACTGTGGCACAAGTGACTTAGGTTCACCACAGCAGTGATAGCAAACATTTAACCTCCTGTGCTCTTTCCCTTCAGCTGCTGGCTAACTACTGATCTGTTTTTACTTAGGCCCTTACATTAGTGGTAAATTACAGAGAACCCAAGTCTGTTTGCAAAGCACCTGAACTGGTAAGTTTGATGGTTGCTTAGTTGCAATCTTGTGAAAAATCCATGTGAATTAGAAAAGGAAAACTAAGCATAAAGTCAGATTAATTAGTTTTGATAGCATTTTTCAGAAAACGATGGAAAATTATCTATATCATAACTTGACATTTGTGAAAGGAAAGTAGAAGACCAAGTATCGTTTCTCAAGGTGTAACCAAAGGCCAACATTTCACATACAAAGTTTGGGGTTTGTTGTTAAGTTTTTGTTTTCGTTTTTTTGGGTTTTTGGTATTTTGAGACAGGGTGTCCCTATGTAATTGAAACTGGCCTTGAACTCACTATATAGCCCAGGCTGGCCGCAAACTCATGGTGATCCTTTTGCCCCAGCCCCAAGTGCTGGGATTATACATGTGTGCTAGCACACCTGGCCTTAGTTTGGTTTTTTGAGAAAGGACGTTGGTGGTTTCCAGGCTGGCATTGGGCTTGTTGTGTGTGGCACAGGCTGGCCTTCAACTCATGGTGATCCTGCTAGTATTAGAGGCATGTGCCACCATACCTGGCCAAACTTTGCATTTTAAAGCATGTTTGCTCTGAAATAATTCATATTACTTTTAATGGAGACTTTGTTATGCCTGAATTCTGAAGGAAATCTGTTAAATTTTTGCTTACCTTTGAAGGAAGACTTGCTTACAAGGTTTTGTATAAGTTTTTTTTTTTTTTTAATTTGGAGGCAGGGTCTTGCTATGTAGTTCAGGCTGGCATATGTAATCTGGGCAGACCTCAAACTCATGGTGATCCTGCTGCCCCAGCCTCCCAAATACTGTGATTACAGGTGTGTGTCACCACATACTGCTTGGTTTTTATAAGGTTTTAAGGGGTTGGGGATTTAGCTCAGTGGCATAAGCACCTGCCTGACAAGCGTGAGGTCCTGAATTCGATCCCCGGTACTGCAAAAAGAAAAAAAAAAAAATTTTAAGAGGTTAGTTGTTCAGTGTCAAAAAGTATAGAACTATAGCTCAGCAGTACAGTGCCTGCCTGGCAAGCACTAGGTCCAGAGTTCAATTCCTGGTACCAAAAAAAAGACACTTCGATGGATGATGTATGATTAACAAAAATCACAGAGCCAGTAACAGTTTCTTATTTAAGAAATGTATTTGTAAAATTTGCTACTTATAACAGTGTTTTAATGGTTACTATGTGTTGATCAGCTTTTTAAGCTGTTCCTAGTATTTTTGTACACTGACTGTGTCTTTGTAAGTCATGAGCTTTGTGTTCCTAACTTTTAAAACAAAGCTCAGTATAGGAGAGGCCTCATTTGTTGATCCTGCTTTGTATTGTTACCACTTTGCCTGTTTGAGGCATGAGAAGTCAGTCCAGAAGGGCCCTAAGACTTACTACTGCTTTCTATTTGAGCTTGCTAAGTACTGTGACAACTTACTGAAGAAGTCGGCAAAAGGGATGACTGAGAATGAAGTAGAAGACAAATTGACGAGCTTTATTACTGTTTTCAAATATATCGATGATAAAGATGTTTTTCAAAAGGTAAATTGTTAAAACTTTTTATTTAAATTATAACGCTTTGCTTTATTTCTGAACTTTAAATCATTAAAAAGGAAGTAATCTTTAAAAATACTTTTTATGTAGTTCTACGCAAGAATGTTGGCAAAACGCTTAATTCATGGATTGTCTATGTCTATGGATTCTGAAGAAGCTATGATCAACAAACTAAAGGTATTGTGGGCCTTTGATGTGATAATGACCCATAAATCATTCCATCAGCACATAAATACCTCATTGCAGCACTGTATGTAATAATAAGAACTAATGCATCAACAGGACTGGTTAATATATATTGGTGTATTCATAGATAGGATTTTATGTGAATAAAATAAAATTTAATTTAAATTAAAGGGCTCAGAGAGCTCCATATGAGTTGGTGTAGAGAGTTCTCTAAGATAGACTGTATTGACTTTAAAACAAATAATGTCACTTATACCCAAAAATATTCCTTTACAAGTTTCAGGATGCAGTTGAATTCCAGTTTATTTTACATCATTTTAGCCTATACATTTATCACTCAATAGCTGATATTATAAACATATGTAAATGCCCTCTTTTTTTGATACCAGGGATTGAACTCAAGACCTCGCGTTTGCCAAACAGGCACTTATGCCGCTGAGCTAAACCCCTGGCCCCAATGCCCTCTTTTTTTAATTGACTATGGCTAGAGTATTATCAGTAATCCTTCATGTGTATTTTATACTATAGCATGTATAAGCCAAAAATGTATCTTACACATAGTAGTTAAGCATTTTATAATGTTGAAATAAGAAATACGAATTTTTAGAAAAGTTTTTGTTTTACAGGAAAATTTGGTTTTATAAATACTTATTTTCAGTCACTTCTAACTTTGTTTTATTTTATGTATTTGTATATTTGTTTGTTTATTCCTGTGGTACTGGAGACTGACCTCAGGACTTTGTACATGCTAGGCAAGTGCTCTACCACTGTTCTATATCCCCAGCCCTACATCTAATTTTAAAAGGAAAGAAATGCTTGAAAGGTTCTGAGTAGCTGCCTTGGATTTTAAATACTAAGGCCTTAGATACAAGCATATATGCAAGGGCCTTTGACCTAAGACCTAGCAGTAGCAACACAGTCTTACTGATGATCAGTATGGGTTATTATTTTTCTTTTTAAGTCATGCATCTTTAAAAATTTTTTTTTACAGCAAGCCTGTGGTTATGAGTTTACTAGCAAGCTACATCGAATGTATACGGATATGAGTGTCAGCGCTGATCTCAACAATAAGTTTAACAATTTTATCAGAAACCAAGACACAGTAATAGATTTGGGAATTAGTTTTCAAATATATGTTCTACAGGTATGAGTATGTATTTTCTTATTAGCACTCACTAATCGTTCCATTCCTCTGATACAGGATTGATTGCCTAATCGAGTATATGTATTGCAATTATGTATTTTGGATTCTAGAATTGTTATACTGATTTGAAAAACATGCCACGATAGTAATGCTGTGGGTTTTACCAGCATTTCACAGAAGAGGGCCAAGGGTCCAGCTCAGCAGCATGGCACCTGCCTGGCAAGTGTGAGGTTGTGAGTTGGATCCCTGGTACCAAAAAAAAAAAATTCACAGAAGGAAGATGAGTGGTTTGGTACCCTAAAATATGTCTTGTTGCTTGTTTAACTTTTCATTTTACTCTTCCCCTTATAGGCTGGTGCATGGCCTCTCACTCAGGCCCCTTCATCCACATTTGCAATTCCCCAGGAATTAGAAAAAAGTGTACAGATGGTGAGTTGCAAGAAGGGTATTAGCAATCCAGAAAAATTTTAATGGTTGTTTCTTGGTGCTGGAGATGAAACCCAGGTGTTTTGTGCATGTTCTGCTAGTGAGCTGTACCCTCAGCACCAGTTTTATTTTTATATCATTTTCAATATATGCCCTAAGGGTTCATGAGATAAAACTAAACTCACAGAATATAGTCTGTCTGTCCTTTAAGAAGATGATTTATTAATCTGTAGGAAGATTTATATTTACTAATATTAAAAATTAAAATCATGAGGGTATCCTAGAGTTCTCTGCAAATTGTATCTCATATGAGTAAATTTGCTTTTAAGCAATTTAAAGTTACAAAAATTCAATATGAGGAGAAAGAATAGAACCAAACACATAACAATAACATATTACATTCTGGCTACTTAGGAGGCTGAGATAGGAGGATCACAAGTCAAGTCTTCTGTGGGCAACTTAGCCCTGTCCCCAAACCAAAACAAAACAAAACTCCTGCTTCTCCAGTTGAAATTAAGGGAGAAAGTAGGACTGGCAAAAAACTCCCTTTTAATTTTGTATCTTTCTCTTTCTATTTGAAATAATTGTTTTCTAATAATAATTTTAATTCCTTGAACTTTATTAATGTATGACCTTCATCAGGTTTTAGTTTTGTAATTTACAAGTAGAAAGTAAATATTTTCCGATTATATAAAACTACCGTTCACGTATCCTTTTCTCCATTTGGGCTTCCGTCAGTTACCAGCAGAGGGAGTTTGTCCTTGTGTTTTCCCTGCTAGTAAATCCAGATTTTCAACCACATGGGATTAAAATCAAAGTTTGTGTACTTCATAGTGTACATGTTTCACAAATAACTTATTAGTTCATCTTGCATTAGTGATTGTTTTTACAGACTTCAATTTTACATATAAATATCTTAAAACTTTGCAAATCAAGTTGTGAAACTAATCTTTCTTTTTTTGGTACCGGGAACGAAACTCACAACTTTGCACTTGCTTGCCAGCTAATTTTTCATTTTAAACCAATGAATCCTAATTAGTACATTTCTTTTGTACCTAGTTCACAAATCCAAATAATGTTAAAGAAATAGCTAATGTATTAATGAAGGACTATCTACTACACTAATGTAGCTCTCTGTTAGAGGTGAATAAGCTCGTTAAATAAGAAAAGTTAAGGTTTAGCCCTTTGAGGCCTAGGTAATACCCCCACATGGTATTTGAAAATGCTGTTGTTTAGTCCATTGACTGTAAAATAAGAAACAACACATGCTTCTTGCTAATTAACTTTGATATCCAGTCATTTCATGATATATAATAATGTTTTATAGCTGTTGCTGTCATAATACTAGGTGAATTGATAATATTTGGAGCCGAGGCTTTTTGTTCTCAATTAGTTATACATGTGAGTCTCTTTGTGATCAGATTTTAAACTCAAGGGTAAAGGAACATCTTTCAGAGTACTTGTTGCTGGGATAATAAAGAAATAAAAGAGTTTTAGAGCTTGGAATTTACATCCTAATGCAGTGAGGTGCTTAAATTATTTGTAAAGTATATTTAAAGCCTGAGTTTCTCACTTCAAAAAATATTGTAGTTCGCCTTTGTCCACAAATTATTTGATGAATTGAGTTAACTGGAGTGACTGAACTTCTTTGTCACTTTAAGAGGTTATTAACTAGTCAGAGCATTCTTCTAGAACCCTCCTGTGACATATTTTGACTAGCTGTTTGTGAAGACTAGGCAGAGTTAGAGTAATCTGAGTGAACCTTTTGGTTGGAGCTGTGAAGTTGTATTCTAAGGAGTAGGCGTAGTGTATATGACAGGTCAAGCATTGCTGATTGCTTTATTCAAACTGGTTTTTAAAAATACAAGCTGAGGGCCAGGGATATAGCTCAGCAGCACAAGTGCCTGCCTGGCAAGTGTGAGCTCGTGAGTTCAATCTCCGGTACCCCCTTCAAAAGAAAAGAAAAGAAAAAAAAAATACAAGCTGGAATTCTATAATGTATGTCACATCTGCTAAGCATGTCAGTAAATCGGAAGTGTGACATTGTGCAGTTGTTTGTGTTCAGGAACCCAGAGGGTGAACAAGGAGCATAATGGAAGACAGACAGTGGGAAATTGGAAGAACCTGTTCAAACGGGAAGGCGCACAGAGGAGGAGGAGGGGGAAGTGGAAAAGGATTAAACGGAGGGGAAAAATGGAAACAAAGCTCTTGTAAATGGTGAGGGGAAGACATATTGATGGGAGAAGAAGAGAATAGAAAGAAAAAAGAATAATTAAGATATCTTATGTACAGATGCAAATTCCCCACAAATGTGATCATTATGTGTGGAAAACATGTTCTAATTTTAAAAAATTTTTTAAAGAATGAAAAAGAATTCATGTTTTATGTCTTCTCATTTCAGTATTGTTTTCCCGTCGCATATTATGTATTATCTCTGTTCTGGTTTCATGCCGGGCGTCTCTTACTGGGCCTCTTGACTGCTAAGCCTGTGCTGTGCTGCTCACCTGTACTTCCTGCCCTGTACTTGCTCTTTGAAAAATAGAACTCTGAATGTTTGCGGGGCGGGGAGTGTCTTTTGATTTGAATGGGGTTTTTTTGTTTGTTTGCTTGTTTATTTATTTGGTTTTTTTTTTTTTTTTTTTTTTTTTTTTTTTTTTTTTTTTTTTTTTTGAGACAAGGTCTCTAACTTACAGGCTGGCCTGGAACTAATTGTGTAGCCCAGACTTGTATCGAATTTGTGGCCATCCTCCTGCTTCAGTGTCCCAAGTGCTGAGATCACAGGTGTGCACTACCATGCCTGGCTGAACTCTGTATTTTTGGACTGTGGAAGGAGTTTTTAAAATTTTAAAGCCATGGCAATAGAATAATGAATTGAGTTATTCACAATAATATCAAAAAGGAATGAAGCTTTCTTTGTTTTAGTGCTTGTACTGTTAAGTCATAAGATAACCTTCTAGCCAACCACACATGCCTGATTGTCACTTCAAGGGTATAAGATAAAAAATTAAGATTAAAAATTAAGGTATGATTTACATTTTTATGTTGCAATATATGTTAATGGTATATTTGATCACTAAATGAAATTTAGTAAATCCAAATTATTATCATCATTCAAAAAATCAATGAATCAATAACTATATCATATCTGAACTTGTACAGAAAGCCAAATCTACAAGTGCTGTAGTCTAGTTGAAAAAACTCTGAATAAGTTTGCCAATTTAAGAAGCTGGATTAGGGCTGGGGATTTAGCTCAGCAGCAGAAGCATCTGCCTGGCAAGCATGCGGTCGTGAGTTTGATTCCCGGTACCAGAAAATTAAAAAAAAGCTAGATTATTCAGACACATGACTCTTAACATGTAATTGTGATGCACTCGGCAGCAGAAATGACTGTTTTGTATAGGCAGTTGTCTAAATTGCTCTGCTTTTGGTTTGCTTTAAGAGTCAGGCTCTCAAGCAGTTGCAGTGCTGTCAGTAATCACAGAACTCAGGAGACTGAGGCAGGAGGATCACCATGAGTTCAAGGCCAGCTTGTACTACATAGCAAGACACTGTTTAAAAAAAAAAAACAAAAGAAGGCAACCCACTCAGACAGAAGCTTTCTTTCTCTCAATAAATATTTCTGCTCTAAAAAAAAAACTAAACTAAACTAAACTAAACCAAACCAAACCAAAATATCCTACACGGATAGCCTCAAACTCCTAGCTCAAGCAATCCTTCTGTCTCAGCGGCTTCAGTAGCTGGGACTACAAGTCCATACCACTGTACCTGGCTGCTCTGATTTTTCCGTCTCTCCACTTTTGTCTTCTCATCTTCCCTTGTCTTCTCTTGTCTTTTACCACCCCGCCTTCTTTCTTCCTGATTAATTGATAGTGAGACAAAGTCGCACTATGTATTTCAGGCTGATCATGAACTCATTGTAATCCTCCTGCTTCAGCCTCCTGAGTGATGAAATTATAGGCCTGTATCACCACACCTGGCTTTCACATTTATTCTTTATTTGGTGGGGGGGTACAGGGGCTTGAACTCACGATCTCATGCTTGCAGGCACTTATGCTGCTGAGCTAAATCCTGGGCCCTCACATTTATTCTTGTGTCAGACATTTATGTATGTGCGGGAATGTTATAGTGCTGCGTTTTGTGCTGAAGTGGACAAATTATTTTGGTAAGGTTGATGGTGATACTGAATGGGTTGTGTCATACCTCAGAAAAAGTGGAACAATGTTTATGTGAGCTTGGTCAAGGACTACACAGATGGATGTCTTTTCTCATCTGTAAAATGACAAGGTGTATTATTCAATGGCCTACGATGTTTTTTCGTGTGTGTGTGTTTGTGTGTGTGTATTTTGCATCTTTAAAATGGTAAAAACTGGGTAAATTATAGTAGCTGAAAATCATTGATTTTTTTTTCTCACTTTTTTTTTTTACAGTTTGAATTATTTTATAGCCAGCATTTTAGTGGACGGAAGCTGACGTGGTTACATTATCTATGTACAGGTGAGTGTGCTCAATTGGAGGTGGCTTAATGACATCAACCTGATGTGATGTCTGTAGAAAGAGACTTTCTGTTGCTGAAATACAGCTTTTAACCTTTTCTCTCTATCTGCCTTTGTGACAGATAATAATAGCATTTTACAGCTAGGCTGCTGATCATATTGCTGCTTTTAAAGAGAACTTTTGAGTTTTATAATGACTTAATTTCTGTTGCCAGCCACTTTTTATAGATTTTAGAAAATTTGTTTAGAAACACAGACCTGATTTTCATTAACTGTTATAGTCATAAGTTGATTCAGTGTTTGATTTTAATGATGCTGTAATGAACTGTAATACAAAATGATTTTTCATGGAAATCATGTCCAATACTTCCAGTTTAAGAAAAATTTAGGCCAGGAATGGTGGTGCATACCTGTAATTCCAGCACTTGGGAGACTGAGGCAGGAGGATTGTCATGAGTTTGAGGCCAGGCTGGGCTACATAGTGAGCCTGAACTACATGGTGAGACTCTGTCTCTAAAAACAAACCAGCTTTAATCATAATCTAGTCAAATTTTTTTTGCTTCATTATGGGACGATGGGACCCATTTACTGATACACCTGAAGGGTTGAAGGCTGTGCTGCTGCTCTAGTTTGCCTCAGGGTGTTAGCCCAAGCAGACCCTCAGACTGTCCCACCTCAGCCGAGCCACGCTCTGGAAAGTGGGGAGCCAGCTTGCAGATGTGTGTGCACCTCAGCAATGGTACCGGCAGAACCAATAAGCTGGCGTTAGCTATTTGTTAGAATATTCCTTCTGTCCATTCAGCTAAGAGAGATTTCATCCAAGCAGCTATGCTGCTTGCCATTTACTTAACTAATTTACATCTTCGAACATGATTCTTCATTGTGTTAGCAATATATTCTGCGTCATTTGTACAAGATTACTGAATAAATTGGGCAATCTAATTTTTTGGTATTTTGGAAATAATAAAGCACTTATTGATATTAATAATGGTCCTTTGAGAGTTGTTAACATTTTCTATTCTCATTTAGCAAATATTAATTTTAACAAAATTGTTGGATCACAATATGTATTCTGCCTTTGTGAAAACTAATGTATCCTAATGTGGTTGAATACTAATTGCTTTTATATCTCCTAATATGTGTCTTGTGGAATTTAAACTCTTCTGGTTGTTCTCAGTACCTCAGCGATAATGACCCTGTGTCCTAAAGTAACTTTTGTTGAGAAGCCTATTGCTTAACATAAACTTGCATTATAGTTAAAAAGTAATCTTTGTTAGTCCTTTTCTATACTTAGGTTATTTTAAAAAACAAAAAACAGTTGTTTTGGGAGGAATTTACAGTCTGCAAGACCTGGGGTTTATATGAGCTCACCACTTACTGCCTGAGTGTAGCTGAGTTGCTTAACTTCTCTGAATTTGCTTCCTCATCTTTATCTTTGTAACGTTCTTTGTGTTTCAGATAGCGAGCCTTAGCTTTAAAAACTCATGTCCAGTAGGAAGACGGACAGTTGTCCCAGTGCAGTGTTTTGAATGTTGTGACCCAGGGGCTCCCATGTTACACAGTCATAGTGCAGGCAGGTACTAAGGAAGGAAGGATTCTGCAGAGATGACATCTGACAGTTTACAACAACTAGTAAGATTTAGCCAGGTCAGGCAAAGAAAAACATCAAGTGTATTACCAACAGAAATAAGAATTTTAAGAAATACGTGATCTGTGATAAATCAGTTGTGACAGAGACACTGAGTGACAAAAGGCTAGAAATTCTGATGGATGTATAACTAGGATTTTGGTAGGACTGTGCTTAAAGAACCACTTGATGAAGACATATAGATACTTGTTAAAAAGATAGATCTATACAGTGTAAAGGGAACTGTTACCTTGTCTGGATATAAGTGAATTTTATTGTGGTAGAGGAAGAAGCTGCAGTAATTCCAGGCCAGTTGCTGAAAGATAAACCGAGCAAAGATTAACTCTGGTGAGTTCTCTGTTGTGGTACTGGGAACTGAGCCCAAGGCTTTGGCATGAAGCTGTGTCCCCAAATTTTTTTTTTTTTTTTTTTTGTACTGGGGATTGAACTCACGACCTCACGCTTGCCAGGCAGGCGCTTAAGCCACTGAGCTAAATCCCCAGCCCCATCCCCAATGTTTTTTGAGGCAGGGTTTCACAAAGTAAGTTGTTCCCTCTGGGCTTGAATCTATGGTCCTCCTGCCTCAGCATCCCAGATGTTAGGCTTATAGGTGTGCCCTGCCACGCTAGGTTTCTAATGACTAGGCTTTATTCAGATGCCTAGTGTTTGCCAGAGCAACATTAACAGCAATTCTTAGTGTAACCCAAGGTCTCGAATTGCATTTTGTTCTATCTCCCCACTTCCACTCCCCAAACCTTCCCTACCCTTCACCCCCAGAATTGTCTAACAGGGTGTTTTGAAAAGATTGGGTCAGTGATGTTGTAGAATGTCTAATACTCTAAGCTTGTCAGATTTTTTTTTCCATCTGTAATATGTTTTGGGTTCTGTTCCAACCCAAACTTTCTGTGAGGTAGAAATTAGGTTCAAAGGTTAGATTAAATTCAGGCTCAGTATTATTGGCGAGTATATTTCTGAGGTGTGTACATCATACTTCATTACATCAGAAGGCGTGGAATGCCAGATGGTCTCACGTCAGCCATACTGAAGTTGGTCACTTGATTGAGATGGTCACGTCAGACACTGGCACTGTGAAGGTGCTCTTTCCCCTTTGCAGTTAAGAGGCTATTGGAGGAGGGATACTTAGCGGTCACACAGAAGGACCCTGTTCCAGGAACAGTCCTGCCTGTGTATCTTGTCTGAAGTCAGGTACTTCGTGAGTGCCGTATGTGAGCCACCACTACTCCATAGAGATGCCTTTCCTGAGGGAGCAGGGAGGGCTGAGGGCTGTGGTGAGCGCTGCCCCTCGGCACCGGCCGTGCCCCTCGCTTCATCACGGTGGGTTTAAGGAGTGCACACACCAGGATTTTACGTTAGTCTCTTAGCCTTTGTCAGGCTCCTGCAGGTTAAATTCACTCCATCTCTGTCCCTGGTTGTGTGTCCGTCAGCACTTCGATGTGCCCCACAAGTTTGAGGTTCCCTTCCCTGCCCTACATGCTCCTCTACTCTTGGAGCTCGGCACCACTTTCCCAGTGGGAAGAATTCTGCCCCTGCCACATGAGAATATATTGAAAAGCGGCACAAAGGCACCATACAAAATTGGTTTTTTTTTTAATTAGTTTTTAAAATTTTTTGGGTTGCAGAATAAAGTTTAAGGGTTGCAGAATAAAGTTGGTGATAGGTAAGCGATGTCCCCTACTGGCTTTGTCTTCCAATGCTCTCTGGGTTGGTTCCGGGTGGCCTCAGAGACTCAGTCCTGGAGTGCTGGAGGGTTCCTTCACACGCCTTGCTAACACGTGACTCAGCACTCGTCACAAAAGTCTAAGGTGCAACTTACGTGATGTTTTGCTTTTTCTCACATTTTCCAAACTTGCACGTTAGATTGAGTCCTTAAAGTACTCTTTGTACTAATTTGTGCTCTCGTTAATAATTTCCTACATACAATGTTTGTGTTCTAATTAATGAGACTAGGGATTTCTCCATATGCTCTTATCCAAGTCATTCTGAGAAGTATTTCAAAAATTGATTTGTTCTGTAGTCAAAGTATAAATAGTTATAATAAATATGAAGGTTAATACTGTATAGTTACACTCCATCTGTGTGGTGTACTGAGTGGGCGAGGTGACACTGTCTAGAATCTTCAATTGTGTAATGAATAAATAAAAGAAGCACAAAATCTTTATCAGAGTTACAAATTATCCCGGAGTGAGATGCAGTCACTAGGGCTGATTTTATGTGAAACACAACTTTCATGATGAGTTAAAGTGAAGAGCTTTAAAATCAGAACTTCTGGTTCAGTTTATAACCTATTAAATAGTCAAATAATACAGACACTGAGTGTGTGTGTGTGTGTGTGTGTGTGTGTGTGTGTGTGTGTGTTGTAGTCAGTAAACCACAACTGGATACTTTAGGAAGCAGTTCCTTGATTCACACCATTCACTTTTTTTACGTGTGTGTTGGTGCTTTGTTACACACTCTTCTATGTGTGAGTGTCACACTGCCGTCACCCTATAGACCTGCAATCTGCTGAATCTTTTAGAGCTCACAGGTGGTTTTCAGTCTAGAACATTTTTAGTTCATTATTTCAATCAATGAAAGAATGGATCTGCCTGTGCAGCATGTCTGATTCCTGTTTGCCTCTAGAAAATTACCAAGAAGAGGGCCGGGCATTTAGCTCAGTGGCATAAGCGCCTGTCTGGCAAGTGCGAGGTCATGAATTTGATTCCTGGTATCAAAAAAAAAAAAAAATTACCAAGAAGAAAAATGTTATTTATGAGATGAAATAGCATTGTTCAATCCTGGCAGCAATTACAGTTTCAGCAGTTGCAGAACCATTTCTCATATGCTCAGAGACCTCTCGGCATACTTGACCCTGCCCAAGGAAGACCAGCCGCAGGCAGGCAAGAGGCTGTTGCTGGAAACAGACTGTCATTCTGTTCCCCCATCTATCTATCCATGTTTCATCTTCTACCTTCTTTTATTATTGTCTGGGTTTTTGATTTGTTTTCTTCTTCCTGTCTTAGTCATCCTATTAATATTTAAAGTCATTGTTCAGGACCAGGGATATAGCTCAGCGGCTCAAGTGCCTGCCTGGCAAGTACATGGTCCTCAGTTCAATTCTCAGTACTGAAAAAATAGTAATACTAAAGTCATTGTTCAGACACTCCAGTAAAGATAGCTTAACTGCCATCTACGCTACATTCTCAGAACTGTGAATAGGCCCACTCCCTGCAAACTAAAGCAGCTACACTGTTAGTGGTGGCTTTGCGTTAACCTAAGAGGTCCTCAGCTCATTCTTTTGGGAAAGCAATCTGAAATAAAGTTACTCAAGTGATTTTAAAATATTTCTTTAAATGACCAGTGTGCTGTTTCATTTTGATTGTAGGTGAAGTTAAAATGAACTATCTGGGCAAACCGTATGTAGCCATGGTCACGACGTACCAAATGGCAGTTCTTCTTGCCTTTAACAACAGCGAAACGGTCAGCTATAAGGAGCTTCAAGACAGTACTCAGATGAATGAAAAGGAACTGACAAAAACAATCAAATCATTGCTTGATGTGAAAATGATTAACCATGACTCAGAAAAAGTATGTGGTAATATTCCTGGGAAATTCAAGCGTTGACGACTTTGTTTTGCTTCGGTGGTAATGGGCAGTGAACCCAGGGCCTTCACATCCCCAGCCCTTTTTATCCTTGATTTTGGAACAGTCTCACTGAGTTGCCCGGATGGGTTCGAGCTGGCAATTCCTCTGCCTCCCTCAGACTCCCGAAGTGCTGGGGTGAGAGGCGTGAGTCACTGCGCCTGACCGTTCCCAGCCTTATTCAAACTTCGTGGTGGGACCCCGCCATTGTGTTACAGTAAAGCTGTCCTCGAGCTGTGGGATGAGCTGCGTCCTGTAGTCCCTTCACACCTGTGGACCCCTGAGTCACAGAAACGCTTTCTGGTTGGACTGATTTGTCCTGTCCTGTGACAGTGGGATTACAGAATTGCCATCTGGAGGGTTCTGGTTGAAGTTTCCAAACTGTCACCCATGGTAACTCTGCCTGGGTTCCTTTCCACCTGCTGAGTTGTTTTAATCTCTGGGTCTGATTTGGAGCTGACAACCCGTGACAGTGGCCCCCATGTGTCCATGTTACAAGGCAGTGATGTACTCCTTTAATGACTGCTGGCTAGTGACAAGATTTTATAGTTGTTATCTTACATCCTAGGTGCTTTAAGAGCTTAAAACGCAACCAGTGTGAGATGAAGTTCTAATTTCAAGTTATTGTATCTGTAAGGAAAAATTCGTATCAATTACTTCCTTTTCATTTTGGTGAAGTTAGCAGCCTGCAGCTTATTTTTCTCATCATTTCACATCCTTAACACGAGGACATTTCATTGTCTGAGATTGAATATAAATGACACAGTTCTGAAATTCAGATCCATCTGTCTTTGAGAAACGATTGGTTTTTCTGGCTCCAGAATATTAACAAAACATGAAATCTTAGTGCTTAAAATTGTATTTAATGAAGGCCAGGCAGTGGTGCACACCCATAACACCAGCACTCGGGGGGCTGAGGTAGAAGAGTCACTGCAAGTTCGAGACCAGCCTGGGCTACATAGCGAGTTCAAGACCAGTTTGAGCTACACAGTGAGACCCTTTCTCAACAAAAACAAAAAGCTTTTAATTTTAAAATTTTTTTAAAAAATTAATGAAATTTAACCAGCTCATTTTAATTTTTAGGCAATTAAGTGCTTTGAAAGTTTTTTCTTTAAAAAAATGTTATTTTTGCTGCCCAGAAATTTATGAAATACAGATTCCCTGTTTGCGCTTTACATTTTAATTATGAATCTGCCAGTTCCATGGGTAATTTCATGTTACTGTTGAGAACTGGTCTACCTGCCAAGTACCTCTTTGCTGTTGCCAGAGAAGTTGCACTCTGTGACAGGAGAGGCTTTCACAGTCCAGTCACAGAAACAGCGGTTCTGAATCGTGGCTTCACTTTGAGCTGAGAAAACGTTACTTGCAGAGCGGGCGCTGCGAGTCAGCCGTGTCGCGTTCACCACAGGGGTCTGGGGGGTTGGTGCAGTGTGCAGTGGGAACCCCGCCTCCTGCACGCAGGTCCTTTGTCACAGTGTCTTCTCATTGTGCCATTTGCTTCATCAAAATTAACGTGCCCCATCTCCATCGAGCCGATGAGATTAACCTGCTCTATCGAAAGGTAGTGGACCCAGAAATAGCTTATTCCTAAATAACTCTGATTAAAGGTCTGACACATGTAAAATTAGAAAGGAAGTGCTTTTTGCTTGTTTCGCAGCAGACAATTGTTTTTCTCTTAAATGCAGTAATCTTCATAAAGTTAAAAATTGTCATCTTTTTGCAGTAAATTAATAATTTTATTTTTTATAAATATATTTTTTAAATATAGGAAGACATTGATGCAGAATCTTCGTTTTCATTAAATATGAACTTCAGCAGTAAAAGAACAAAATTTAAAATTACCACATCAATGCAAAAAGATACACCACAGGTAAGTGCTTTTTTGTATCACTTTGAAAATATTCATGCATTGAACTTTACAAGTCCAGTTTACAGTGAGATTGTGCACAATTTTGTACCCCAAAGTTAATAATAGGGCACACTTTTTAGTAGTTTCTTTCCCTTTCCATGCATTAACCTTATAATCACACAAATCTCAACACATATTTTAGGTTTTGAAAGAGGAGTAACGAGAATAAGGGAGAAGCTGTTGTAGTTTAGTGTCTTTGCCCTTCACCCACATTAAAACATTGGGTGGAGGACGTAGCTCAGTAGTAGGGCATCTTCCTAGCATGTGCAAGGCCTAGGTTCTGTCCTTGGTACAAAAAAACTGCTAAACAAAAAGCCCCGCATCTTCCGACTTTAACCCTGAGAATGGAACATGACCCACAGCAGATGTTTAAATCTTAGTTGTATGATATTGGGCACAGGATAACTATATAACTTGCTTATTATTGGTTGAGTGGTTTTTGAGCATATGATAGCAAGTTAAACGCAAGTTTAGCGACAGTATCTCTTTTGCTTTTTTTTGTTTTTCCCTAAACAGGAAATGGAGCAGACTAGAAGTGCTGTAGATGAGGACCGGAAAATGTATCTCCAAGCTGCTATTGTTCGTATCATGAAAGCACGAAAATTGCTTCGGCACAACGCCCTTATTCAGGAGGTAAAGAGAGGGACAGACTTGAGTGTTTGAGTCCAGGACATCGCTGATGCACAGATTAGCTTAGCGTCTTCTTAGAGATGATGCAGAGATAACAGGCTCCCCAAGTAGCATAAAGAAACCTTTCATTGCTTAATGAACAGTACTCACTTACTCCATTTAAAGCCAGCTTTTCTTTGGTTTGAATTTAGACATCTTAAACTTGCTGGTTTGTTGAGTCTCCTGGCCAGGTATTGAAGGAAACCGAAGGATACACTCGCTCACGCATCCCGCTGGTGGTGGGGTACAGGGCACCTCAAGACGGGTGGCGCTTGCGGAGCTCACGGGAAGGGGAGGGAAGACATTATTGGAATCGTGTGCAGATAAAGGCAGAGCTTCCTGGCATGCCTGAGAGAAAGGGCAACAGCGCTGCAGGCATGTCTGCAGAGTTTGGGGGGACTGGGCACGCGTTCTTGGTGAAGTAGTGACTGAGCTCCGAGGGAAGATGCGGGTTTAAATGAAAGCGTAGGGGTCTGCTGAATCTATAGTACAGTGCAGGCTTGCATATAAACACGGCTTTGTTACTGTGCTTCTGCTCTGCACTTCAGTTCCTTCACAGTTAAAAATCTGGTTTTGCCTTAACTTTTATAAAGATAAATTTTCAGCGTCGTGTTTAAGTGACAGATCTGGTTGCTCCCCTCTCCCTGCCCACTGCCCTGCTCTGTTTAAAAAAGGTAAAACTGCCCAGGATGCCTGTTTCCTCCTTTGGTTAAGTCTGTTGTCCCTCTGGATGACGTTTGTTTCCGTTTAACTGATACCATTTCATGCTTATTTTAGCTCTTTCTCTGGTGGACCAGGTCTGTTTACTGGAAGCTCAGTAGGGTAGAGGCTCCCTACAGCTGAGTGGTTAATTATTTGCAGCCTATGGGCAGGCGGTCATCGAAGCTGTGTGTGTGTCCTGCACAGGTGATCAGCCAGTCGAGAGCCAGGTTTAACCCCAGCATCAGCATGATTAAGAAGTGCATCGAGGTCCTGATAGACAAGCAGTACATCGAGCGCAGCCAGGCGTCGGCGGACGAGTACAGCTACGTCGCATGACGTCACCGCCGCGGCGCGGACGCGGATCGGAGCCAACGCGGCCCGCGTGCTCCTGTGGGAAGACGCAGGCCTGTGCCTCCATAATTTGGTCATTTGGCAGCCCCTGTTTTTCTGCTGTTTACAATGTCACCAGTGCCACGTCATGAGCGTCAAAGAAAATGCCTAGAGATATTTCAAGCTCATGTCACCATGACATTTCTTAAACCTTATCAGAGTGAGTGAAGTGTTGCTGGAATCTGGAAATTCGGTGGAGTACCATGCTTTTCTCCCTTTCACGTTTGCAATTGATGTGGTTTTTTTTTTTTAATGTATCTTAAAGGACAGAAAAACTTAAAATATTGTAATATGACAGATAACCTAATAATTGTATCTACATCAAAATGACAAACATGATATTGCTGCTTGTCAAATAAAAAAATAAAGACATAGAATGCCTTTTTCATGTGGATCAAACATCGAGCTGGCCACAAAATTTGCCTTAATGTCAACAGTAGACAGCCAGGGGACTGTGATTCATTTTCTAACGGATACATGCTACAGTGCTGCAACATTTCTGTTATTTTGTTAATGTTACTAAGTACAAACCGACAAGTATTCCACGTGTTATTTTTAAATCTTCAGATAATACTGTGAGCTAGGTAATGCTTCTACAGGAGAATAGGATGCCAAGGAAGGAGACTTTGCCAGAAGCTGCAAAAATTGAATGTAAATACACTCAAAGCCGTGGACCACCTAAATATAGTCTTTCTCTATAGAATTTTCTATGAGGTGAATGGAAATAAATGGAGCATTCTATAAGGTAAATTTCATACTTAACCTTTTCCAGACTTTTCAGAATAAAAATTTGTTTCTAGTTAAATATGTGATAAACACTTCATATTTTAGTTCTTAAAATACTTAGGGTGACAAAAATAGTGATTAAGAGATTCCTCTTGGCTCACAGCTGATTCATGGCAAAAGGTAGTGGTGAATTTAGTATTTTCCAGTCACATGCACAACTATAAACCACCTATATATGTGTGCATTTATCGGTTTTTAACTTTTGGCCGTTTAATAGCAAAAGATGATTATTCAGTTCTAATTTTTTTGCTCCAAGGAAAATTCTTGGTTGGGCAAGGCCAGGGTTTAGATGTGAATTTGCAGATAACTGTGGCTAAGGCCTGTTGCGCACAGGCTGAAGCTAATTGGGTGGAAATTAGCGTGAGACCCTCGGGTTGATGGGTCTGTTTATGGAACGTGTCAGAGGCCAAGCAGTTAACTTCGGAGGCTTAGGGGCGCTGTACAGCACCGTGGCACAGAATCCAGTCATGCCGGCATCACAGGCAGGGAGGTGGTGACTGTCCTATGCACCATCTGGGGACTTCTGAGAGGGTTGTCCCTCCCCTGAGCTCCACAACTCAGGTAATTCCTCTTTCATCATCTCTCAGACATTCACTGGTGTCAGTGTGTTATGCTGGGGACAAGGGCTTTGATGAGCAGAGAAGGTGTGGTCTGTGCCCACAGTGGAGCTCTTGGTCTTGCACTTGCTGTGACTGTGTCATTCCACGTGTCTGCTTACGAAGAAGCCCTGGGCACTACTGGAGCATTTCATGAGTGGCTCTCGGAGCAGAGAAGGAAGGCAGGAAGGCACATTCTACACAGCAGGAACAAGACAGAGCCTGAGAGAGGAAACAGCAGCCAGGACTCAGGGAGTGAAAGACCAGTAGTGCTGAGTTAGGTAGATTTTGGCAGGAGAGAGACTTAGCTACATTTGCATCTTAAAAATCAATGACAATGTTTTCATAACTTGGGTGTTAACACTCATTATGTTTCCACAATGTCCACATGTACAGTTTTGCCTTGGTATTTGTGAACTGTTTGATAATACAAAGTTCAGTGGACACGGATGGAACTTGCTTAGACTGGGGTTGCACAAATGGAGACCACGGTGAGTCCAGTTGGTGTTGCCTGGCAGCAGAGCATCTGCCCAGCACCACAAGAAAGGACTGATGCCTAGCTGGAAATCTCAGAAGACTGAGATAGATGAGGGAGATAACGGGCTTGGCTTAGACACTTGCACAGCTGCTGTGCTTTGGAGCTGGCGAGCGGGTTGGGCAGTTGGTTATGGGTGTCTGCAATGCTGTTGTGTAGATGTTCTGATCCTGCGTCTTAGAAGCTCATCATAGAGACTTCTTGATCCACTCTTACTCATTGACTGACTCCACAGACTAACAGTACGCTGATTACAGGTGACCAGAGAGTAACACACATCTCCTACCGTGTGAATACAGTGCATGCACTTTAAATCAGAGAAGCGGGAACAAGAAGGAGTGAAAACATTTGTTGGAATCCTGGTACACATTACAGGATTTGTCGTTTCCTGGTGACAGTCTTGTCACCCACCTTGAGCACACATGCCCGGAGAGGTAGAGTGAGCCCAAGCTGCACCTGTCCTATGACCGTCTTACACTCACGAATCTTTGTTAGCAGCTTTGTGCTGCCCAGGTTTTGCATTCTACTGGAAAATTAAAAGATCCTTATCCACCCGAGGAAGGAACTTTAGGAACCCAACTTGTGGGAAAGAATTTTAATTGTTACGGGTGTTTCGACTCTGTTGTTAGTAGCAAGCTGTTCAGAGTGACAGCAAGGGAAGAACTGTACCCTGTTGTTGGAATCTGCAGCCCTGAGGAGGGAGTGAATTACATGAGTTGCCGTTTTTTACATTGGCTGGCCACGTTGATTTTTCCTTGGAAGAACTCTGGTTGCAGGAAAAAGACGAAACTTTTCAGAGAGTTTTATAACCAACTCTGTGAAGGCAGCAACTAGCTCATAGGATTGTGCTAACCTACCACTCACTCCTCTGAGACGTTTCGGTTTCTTTCAGTGAGTGAATTCCACTAGTTTTTCTTGTAGGGAAGAGAGGAGAATAAAGGCCTCCTTTTAGCAGAAACAAAATTGAGCACAAATCATAGGAAAATTTGGCTCAAGAAAGTTATAAGTGCAGCAGAAATATGCTATCCCCAAAGGCAAAGTTGAATACTGAATAGAAAAAACTAGTTTATATTTCTCTCTTGGTGTATTAGTTTATATACTGTGAAGAATTTAAGTTCAAGGCAATGCAGTGGCAACATGTGAGACACTTGTTAAATACTCATTTTCTTTTTGTTGAGATCGGGTCTTGTGTAGTCCAGGCTGGCCTTGAACTCATGGCGATCCTCCTGCCTCAGCCTCCTGAGTGCCAGGATTTAAATCTGCATGTTAAAATATTTCATCATCTCAAGAAGAGTGAGAACCCGCAGCCACTTGGTAGATGGGAAGTTGGGATAGTATGGTGTGTGAAGTCAGGAAGGTGTGGCTTCACTTGTTAATTCTGTCCAGATTCTGGATGGGCCCCCAGCTCCACTGCCTAGGAAGCAGAGAGAGTGGTGCTCATGCCAGGGAGGCATGCACAGCCCACTGCAGGCCCGAGCAGGGAGCAGGGGCAGGCACGCCAACAGGTGGCCACCCAGCGCCTGACATGTCGGCACTGCCGACCCGGTGATCCAGATGCAGTCTGGTTAGGTCCCAGGGTTCCAAGACCAGCCAGAGTCCGTAAAGCAAGCAATGTGGCATCTTGGGAAACAGATGAGGGAAGGGCTGGGCACTGACTCATGCGGGTCCCCGAGAGACCCTGGACCCTGGCAGGCTAAACCCGTAACGGGCAAGACTGACTGACAGGAAGCACAGGGACACGTCAGAGTGCGATAGTTGAGCACGTGGCTTCTGAGCAAGAGGCTTGAGAGAGAGAGAAGTGACGTGAACTCTTGAGTCAGGTTAGCCCTTATCTGCCTTAGGCATTTGTTAACCTCACCATCCTTCAGTAGCTGTGCGTGTTCGTTTTATGAGAATCATCTGTCTCTATCGGGTCTCAAGACACTCAATAGGAACTTTATCTGTGACCTGTTGACTTTTCAGTCCTAGGGATAGAACCGAGGTCCTCGCATTTTCTGGGCAAGTACTCACCCTGTGAGCTACATCTCAGCCCTTTTCATGTTTCGGAATAGGGCCTTACCGAGTTGCCCAGGCTGGCTTCAAACTCACGGTCCCCTGCCTCAGCCTCTTGAGTAGCTGAGGTTTGGGGCTACGGGTGTGTGCCGCTGCTCCCAGCAATAACATTTGTTATAATAAAGCTGTTAGGAGACCATGGGGCTCGAAGTCCCACTGTCTGGTCTCAGTGATCTGGAGACCCAGGAAAGCCGTGACCGGAGCTGCACTTGTTTCTTACACCGTACAGCGGGCAGTGCTGACCTTGAAGTGGCCTTTCTCGGGCGGGAGAGGACCGACGTGTCTGCTCAGGCAGTCAAGCAAGAGAAGTCAACTCTTCCACCTACACGGGGCAGATCACCTCTGCAGCTCGCCGATTGAAGTGCTGATAACCTCAGCACCGGAGTCCTCACAGAGAGGCTAAGAAATAATTCTTAACCAGATAATTGTGTTTATCGGGGCATAATCGTGATAATCGTGGTCTGGTGACGGACTCAACCATTATACCTGCATTTAGTTGTATATGGATGGCGACTGGCTCTTGTTTCCTGGCTGGTTTGATGGTGACGCTCCCAAAGTTCATGCCTACTCAGGACATGTGAATAGTGACTTTATGGAAATGGAAGATTGTAAGTCACACTGGACCGGGGTGGGTTCTGATGTAGTGGTTGCTGTCCCCTTAACAGAAAGGACATTTGGACAAAGATGCACAGAGGAGACCATCTGAAGCCACAGGTGTGAAGTGACATAGCCCCAGGCGAAAGAACTGCAGAGATTTCCAGCAGCACCCTCCTGTGAGAAGTTGGGAAGCAGTGAAGAAGGATCCTGTCCAGGAGAGAGCGAGAGAGGGCGCCCACTGGCACCCTGATTCAGATCCTGTCTTCCAGAACCACAGGAGAATAAATTTGTTTTAAGCCACTGAGTTGTAGTACTCATATATTACGACAGTCTTAGAGAGCTGGTAGAGTTCCCTTTATAGTTGTTTTTTTGTTGGTGGTGGTGGTTTTCTTGTTCTGATTTTTTTTGTATTTTTGTTTTTTTTTTGTGACAAGATCTTGTTATGTAGCCCAGGCTGGCCTCAAACTCAGTGACCCTCCTGCTTCAGCCTCCCAAGTGTTGAGACTCCAGACATGTACCACCACTGCCCAGCAGTATTTTTCTTTCTTTCTTTCTTTCTTTCTTTCTTTCTTTCTTTCTTTCTTTCTTTCTTTCTTTCTTTCTTCCTTTCCTTTCCTTTCTCTTTCTTTCTTTCTTTCTTTCTTTCTTTCTTTCTTTCTCTCTCTCTCTCTCTTTCTTTCTTTCTTTCTTTCTTTCTTTCTTTCTTTCTTTCTTTCTTT
>PVJX010015174.1:0-43175 GCA_004027295.1 Dolichotis patagonum
GACCCCGCGCCCTGCTGCTGCCCTCGGCGGTGTCAGAGCAGTCGTGGCCAGCGGACGTGCAGCATTTTGCAACCTTGACTGCAGTTCGACCTTTAGAATCGTGTTGTCTCATGGCAACAGCGGCTAGGAAAGGTGAAAAGGGACAAAGTCGGTCCTGCCCCACCGGAGAACCCGGGGAACAGCAGCGGCAAGAGGTCTTGGGGTTGCGGGAGGGGCCCCAGGCAGCCGTATCCACAAAGCGGACAGGTGGACACATCCCTCCTCGTCTTTCCATTCCAAACGCTCCGCAAACCACACGGTGCCGCCCCCTGCGGGAGCGGGAAACAAACCCACAGCTCCTTCCAGGTTCAGGCCCGCGCCCGCCCGCCCGCGCCGCCTCACCTGCCAGGCGGCCGAACTCGCGCTGGCGCAGCTCGCGCAGGCTGCGCTGGCCGTAGCCGTGGGCCGGGCGCGGCGCGCTCGGGTCCCAGCCCTGCGTGAAGGCCAGCAGCTCGGCCCCCGGCCCCGCCGCCTCGCCGGCCATGGCCCACGTCTGCCCACCGAGCCGTCCGCCCGGCCGGCCCGGGAAGTGCGCAGGGCCCGCCCGCGGCGACTCCGCCCCGGCTGCGCCTTCTTTGGGGCACCGGCCCGGCCCGGGGCGGCGCCTAGCGGGGCGCGCTGACTCACGGCGTTTCCTTCTGTCCCGCCTGTTCGCACCGGGGCCAGGGATTAACGACAGCTTTTGTTGTCTTGGAACAAAGTCCCAGTGGAGCCCACAGAAAACAGCCCCGACACCAAAAAGGCGAATTTGTCGCCTGTTTGTTACGGAAGTGCCGGTGGAAGAAGCAACGAGGATCTTTTTGCTGCTCTGCGCAGCGCCGGGGACCTCAGCCACCTCGGTGCAGCTGTGCGACGGCGCAACTGCAGGGGGACTGAAGACTTCTTCGGTGCTGCCCCCTGGGCGCGCGCTCTGCGTTTCAGAGAACGCGTCTGAGCTGAGGGTGGGAAGGAAACGCATCGGAGAGCCACAAGACAGCTCACGTCGGAACCGGGAAGCTCCTGGGCCTACCGGGCTAGGGCGCCTTCTGGCTCCTCCCTCCTGGCTGTAAACCCCCCTCCACCCGGAGCGCTTGGGGAGGGAGAAGCAGTGTCCCAAGCTCCATGGTGTCCCAGCCCGCAGAAGCGATAAAACGCACTGCCGGGCAGTGCGGGCTGGAGCGAGAGCAAAATGGGGCCAAAGTACTCGGAGGTGAGCAGGGGTTGAGGAGTGAGGGTGTGGCTCACGGGCGATCACAGATACTGACCAGCTACACGGGATGAGGTGCTAGCAGATCAGGTACTGCGAAGCCCTGGCGAGGTGCGGGGTAAGGAAACAAATTTGGAAGAGGCGACACTGTGGAGCGCCCTAGGTCGAGGCAGCACATGCTGGGGGAGGTGGTGGCAGGAGAGGTGCACAGATGGAAGTGGACAGTCTCCCTAGTCCTTCCGTTGTGCGCAGGATGGAGGACCCAAGTCAGGCACCCAGAAGCCTTACCGCAGTGCGACGAGGTGGAGGGTGCTACACCCCAAGCGCTCAGCGTGCGACGCCCAGGCACGGGCACTAACTGCGTGGCAACAGTGGCCCAGCATGCGCACCACCGAGGTCTAAGTGAGCCCTGCCTCTCCGCACTGTGTGCTGCCTGCTTGTCAGAGGCTGAACAGGAATCCTGGCGAGGAGCTGTGGGGGGTCGCTCGGAGTGCCCAAGTGATGGATTTCCGGAGGACTGGCTCAGGGCAACTGCATACTGTAGGAGCTGGAGACTGAGTGGATGCAGGGAGAAGGATCTGAGGCACAGGGACATAATATGGGGCTTGACCAAGGTCGTATAAATGGCTCAGACTCAAGAAGCTTTGGAGACAGTCATACAGACTGTGGTGAAGTGGGACCTTTAGACGCAGAGCCCGGACAACAATGGTACTTAAAGGGCTTCTGCCTCCTGCTACATTCAATGAGAAGGTTCAGATACACAGGGGGAGAGTCAGGAGACAGCACCTAGGTGGCATGTGAGGCTGAGGTGCCAATTAGGAGAATAATCAATTTGCAGGTTAGGGGGTGTGTGGTGACCTAAATGGAAACGCCTGTTATCTCGGTGGGGATGGCGGGGGTCAAGTCTCCCTCAAGTGAGGAAGAGGAGAGGCTGTCCCACTGCCTGGCCTCAGAAGAGCTTTGCTTCTCAGTCTTGCAGGAGAGGGGGGTGGTGGGTGGCTGCAATGATGGTGTAACAAACTTCCTGCCAAATTGTCTGGGCTGGTGGGTGTTTCCATGAAGGCAGAATTAGGTTGGGAAAATGAAGCTACCTTAGTATTTTAGTGTGCATCTCCCTTACAAAGAGAACCTGTAGACCTGGATATCCAGGTAGCTAGGAATCAGAAGAGGGAGGGTCCAGCAATGGAGCAGGTTTCTCTCCAAAGCTTGGATGTGTGTATTCTTAGAGGCAACTTGAGAGCTGCAGAAAGAAAAGTCAGAAGTCCCAGGAAACTCCCACCCTTGGAGTGAAATGAAATCTTTTTTGTGAACAGATGTAAAAAGGGCATCTGGAAATCATGACATGTTTGGGAACAAGGCTCCATTGTATCCACATTCAGAATATTCAAAACAACAGAACACCCACCAGCAGACTACAGGACTGAGAATGGAGGCCCAGGGCAGTGATCTTCCTGAAACTCTTTTCCTAAAGGTTCAGTTTCTCTTGTGTTCATTTGTAAGCAGGTCCACTGGGCCAGGCCAGCCTTCCTGGTCTCTTCCAGGCTGAGGCCTCACTTCCCTCTTGCTCCTTTCCCCCTAAATCTTAGTGCCACCAACACAGGGAAGGGATCTGCTACCAGTTATTCAATTTACCAACTGGCAGATAATACTCATGAGTGCTTCCTCTTCTGGCTGTCTACACAGCCAAGTTTACTCACTCATGAATTTAGTAAATATGTGGCAACACACTATCCTAGATGCAGAGAACAAAAAGAAGATCCAGAATTCAGGTTCTATTGACTTGTGTGGTGTGCTTGCATCGCTTGCCATTCTAGCATTCATCCCCTCTGATCTCACTGTGGAAACCCCCCAAACAGAGCAAGCTATATGGTCCAAGTGGGCCTGAGCCTGCCTTCAGCTTCAAAATAAATCATCTCCTGGCTCTTGTTACAGCAAATGAGTAAGTCCAAGCCACTATCTAGCTTTCTCCTGCCTGCTGTTACTGGTTTAGGGATGGTCCAATCAGAGAGTAAAATTACAGACTCTGTGTTTGAATGTTTTTCTTTTGATATAAGCAAGGAAATAAGTAATTTCTTGGATTGCTTGCATTCCTCTGCAACCTTAAAAGAAAGTGATGGGGGAGGGCAGAACTGAAAGAACTAGAGAAAGAGAAATACAGCCCTGGTCAAACTAAACCTGAAGCCTCAACTACTACTTTTGCCAGTTCTGTGACACAACAATCCTTTGTGTCTATTTGAGAGGAACTTTCTCATAACAGAAAGCATCTCACCAAAATAGCTTAAGACATACACAAGTGGAGACAGAATATACCAAATGCCAACTGGATATGGGAGTGCAGGCCTATCACTCTATCAGCTTGAGAGGCTGAGACAGAAGGATCATACATTCAAGACTGGCCAAGGCAACTTAGCAAGACCCTGACTCAAAAAAGAAAATAAAGACAGGTATGGTGGCTCATGCCTGTCATTCTAGAACTCTGAGAGGCCAAAGTGGTTACCATTCATGAAGTAAGATTACAATTTGTACTCCTTTCTTCCAGAATAAAGCACCCCAATTTCCACAGAGCACAGGGTTATCTGCAATAAAAAGAGTTCTCTTCCCAGCTTCTCTTCATGCTAGCTATGGCCACAAAATTAAGTTCTGGCCAAAAAGATTAGACAGAACAGTGTGAAACTTCCAAGAAACATCCTCTAACTTAAGGGAAGGCCTTTCCTATGCCTGTCCTCTCTGCTGGTAATACAGAGATGATGGCAGGAGGCCAAGCAGCCCTTGTGCCTGACAGTGAAATAAAAAACCTTTGGTCTGATTGAGTTAATCATGTTGAGAGGTCCCCTGGTCTGTTCAAGTACTTTTGAGACAGAAATGTTCTTATATAATCCAGGAAGAAAATGTGCATTTTCTGTCATACATAACTGAACCAAAGCCAGAATGATACACTAGTAACTCCATTTACAGAGGGAAAACTTGCCCTGAGTGAGAGCCAGTATGAGCTAGAATTTAAGCCCACTTCCGATTTGAGTACAGCACTCAGTCCTTATCTAGTTGGCTTTAAGAAACACACAGAATTTGGTTAAGGGAAAAGACAGAAGGAGAAATATCAGCAAAAGCCAACACTGGAGAGTAGTAGTGGGGAGGTAGGCCTGGGTAGCTGGCAGTACCAGGCAGAGACTTTACAGTCCTGAGTTTGGGGCTGTCGTGTGGGCCGCCCATAGCCACCCAGCTGCGGGGAGTTCCTCTAGGGCAGCCTTTGCTGAGCTGCCATTTGCATCCCAGGAGGAAGGATCTCTGAAAAAGCATGGCCTCTCTTGTGCCTCAGTTCTGGGCTCCAAGCCTCTGGCTCCACCCAACAATGGAGCTCAGATCAAGGAGCCACCAATCAGACATGGCATCAAGTTCTCTCTCCTGACCACAGCCTCACGGTCTCTGTCATGCTGCTCTGGGTCAAGAAGGCCCCACACTGAATTATCCATTAATTGTTAGAAGGAGAAGAGATTCTTTACAAAGTAAAACTTTGGGTAGTTCATTTACAGATGGGTGCATTCGTTCTTATTTTTTCATTTAAAAACTTTGTATAGGGATATTAAACATATTTTTAAAAGAGTATAATGTTAGCATCAAGATGTCTTTTTTCTGTTTTCTTGTTTTGTTTTGGAGACAGTCTCTCTAAGTAGCCCATTTCTCCCACACAGTGAGTCCCAACTCGAGAGAAGGTTCTGCCAGATAATTGTTTCTTCTTCGTTGAAGTTTTTCTCTCTTTGCACTCTCCATAGGTCTCACTTATCACTTCAGATCCTTCCTATGTCCAGGGGCCCCATTTACCTCCCTCTTGTCTTCCTCACATTGCTGTGTTCTAGTGTCTGGATGGCAACTCGCAGAGAGGCTCTTTCTCTGCTGCTTACTACTCTGCCATCTTCCAGGAAGTCTGTGTAGTTCACACTGGCCTTGAACTTGCTATATAGCCCTGGCTGGCCTTTCAGCCCTCCTGCCTCAGCTTCCCAAGTGCCGTGTGAAGTCAACTTCAAGATAGCGCACTTTGTTCAACCCAGTGTTTCCCAAATGTATTTGTTGGCTATCTCAGGGGGGCCCAAGGGAGATTTTAGTGGGTGAGGACTCCAGGTTAAAGAATGCAGGTATGCAAAACATCAGCAACAACAGCAGGCAGCATGGAGCAGAGCAGAGAGCCCAAGCAAGAACCACCTGCATCTTTATTGTATAATTCCTATACAGGTTCTTATCTCATATTTACATTCTTGTATAGTGTTGTAACCAACACATGCATGTTTACCTGTGCTAAGTCATGGTTACATAACTGTATACCACTGTGCACCCATGCTGGACAAGAGGGGGTCACGTCCCCAGGTGTCCTTAGATGCCTCTGAGATTTGAAGCAGTCGGAGTGGTTCCCCATGTCCTGCCCCCTCAAAGGTCGGGGGTATATAAATGTAACATTCTGTATGTAACAGGGCACAAGTACCTGTAGTTAACAAATCAAGAACCATGTGGTTTTGCAAAACTACTTTTTCATTTGAACAGTTTCATCCACAAGCAACATCAAAGCCTGGAATATAACATTCAAGGTCTGGGCCATATGTTGAGCAAGGGCTTTAACCTGGAGGGCTAAGTTTATGCCCCTGGTCAGACGCTCTTCCTAATGGCCTCTCATATGCAGCAGTCTATATTTTTGGTCAGATGCTACTCTTAGTGGTCAAGCATTGCAATACCTGGTCAAGGCATCTGTTAAGTCATTTCACAGTGAGAGGATGGGCTTGTGTCCTGGACTGAGATACCCTTCCTACACAGTCAGCTTTTTGGCCACACTCGCATACCTCTCACCATAGGTCAGCAATCCCACAAGGGACAGTGCTCTATCTGTCATTTTCAAGCTGCCCAAGCCAACAGCCAGACAATCAGCCCCCTCAAGACAGCCCAACTGTCCATACACACACCTAGGGAGCCCTCTTCATGCAGCATAACTAGCCACACTGCCCACAACCCTGCCCACTGGCTTCAGCTGTCTATTCTGATTTCAAACCACAGTACTCCATACTGGGCTGGACAGTGACCACTGTCCATTGCGAGACGGGGTCATAGCTAGACTCATCAGTATACCAGGTGTCAGCTGGAGTCCCTCTTTCCTTTTTGTTTAAGAACTAGAGGTCAAGTCCTGTTGTCCAATGCCCCAGTGGGTTCCTGGGCCTTGTACATCACGGATCCCAAAACCATTGCCGGTTTGGCTGCCAAGAGACTGAGAGTGGCCTGCTGTTGGAGGTACATTCCCCAGTGTGTGAGAGTGGGGGCCTGTGCCGCTCCCACTCCTGGGAGTTCACATCTGTACCCAGCCTTCTATCTGACCTGTGATTCCTCACAGGGACGCAGAGCAGCATACAGTGCTGCTGTTTCTCAATCGGGGAATACCAGCTCTTGGCTCCCTTTGGTCGCAACTGTGACCAAAATCCAACAGGGTGCTTCCACTTCCTGTTTGGATTTCAGCCAAATCCATTGTCATCCACACTGACTTTTAAGGTAAATGGCAGGGAATAGTCAACAACTCATAGGGCTTGAACCTGTGCAATAGTCTTGAAAAGCAACTTTCACTGTGTAGTTTCATGTTGTGCCCCTTTTGGTCATCTGGCATAAAGGGCACAGCAGGGTAGCAAGGTGTGCTAAGTCCACCAAAAACCTAGCAAGCTCACATACACCTATAATTGGCAAACTGTCATAGTCTGGTCTTACCTGACCATAGAATACCCAAGAATTTGACAGACAAGTCAGTTCCCTGGACCTTGTCTTTTTCCACAGCCAATCCTCATGTCAGCAAAGCTTCCTTCAGACTGCATGGTGGCTTCTAACGCTTGCCAGGCAGGTTCTTACACCACTGAGCCAAATCTCTGGCCCAAGGCAATCACAAGTTAACATAAATCATCAATACAAAACTCTGACGCAGAGTATGGCTTGGCCCAGGTGGTCAAATCCTGGGCCATCAGGCCATGACAAAAAGTTAGGCTATGCAAATAGCCTTGTGGCAACATCTGGAAGGGTCTTTGCCTGCCCTCCTGGGTAAGGCAAATTGGTTCTGGCTGCCAGCACTAGGGGAGACTTTGCAGTCATTCGCCATGACCTGTGTGGTCTCTGCACAGGCCATACTAAAAAGCTCTGTGCAGGGTGTATCATCCCTGCTTCTTCTAATATCAAGACAGTCTGTTTCATCTCCTCGTGACCTCCATGTAGCCAGTACTGCTTCACGCACACAACCCACGTGGCCTGTGGGAGTCAGTGGTGTGTATATGGATGCCCTGGGACTATGGCTTCTATCATATGAATTCACCACTGGAATTCTCCCCTCATGGTGTCGAATGTAGAACTCAGCACCAGTCAGTATGTCCACCCCCAGTATGTATTCAGCCACTGGGAAACATAGACATCATACAGGCACAGGGGCATCTGATACCCAAAGGACCCTGAGCCTTCTGAACTGTGATGTAGAGCCCTCCGTATCTTTCTGGGCAGGACATAGGTCCTGCACAGTCTGGGTTGCTGTACATTAACATTGACTTGGTTCTGGAATACAACAATGCTAGTACAAACTGCACATTTGGGGGGGACCAGTAAATAGTCATTTCCACATGTGGACTCCAGTCTCGTGGGAACCTCAAAACCTGAGTTCCTTGGACTGCCTCCTAATCAGGGTAAAACAAGGTCAGTGTCACTTCTTCCCACTTCACTGGAGCTGCTTTGATCTGGCCCTGCTCCATCGACCAGCACTGCTGCTCAGGGCAGAGCTGCCTCCACACAGTCAGGAACACAGGCAGAGGCTGCCCATCTGACTTACCTGTGGCTAGGCCAGCAGCCAGCAGGTTCATCCAGATCTGGTGCTGCCCGACCTTCACGGGCCTCACAGCTGTTCTTGGAGGGATGGCATCACTTGTCCAGGGATCCCCCTTTCTTTTTCTCCTTTGCCAGGACAGTTTTAATAGATCTCACTTCACTTTGGTGCTTTACTTCCACGACTCTCAGCCTGGCCAATGCATCCACAGCATCCTCGATCAGCGGATCTGTAAAGGTGGCTAGAAGGCCTGCCGCTGACCCAAACGTGCCAGCCAGCCTGCTTGCCAGAATCACGTCTTTCATGTGTGCCATCAGCAGTTCCTCATCTGGGCTATAGTCCTGCAGTGGGGACAACATTTGCCTCATTTCTATCCATAGGGCACAGTTACCAAGTCTAGATAGGTTGTCCATGTAGTGACTTGCTCTGGCAGGTCAGCTGGACTCTCCTAAACCAGGCGAGCTGCTGCCATTGAACAGTTTATCACAGTCTGATTACCTGCTTCTGAGGCTATCCTCTGCACATCCTATAAAACCCATCTCCTAGAGGGGGTGCTGGTTATGCGGGCTATTTGGGACCTCTCCTATGGGTTTCACTGCATGTTATCAGCCCCATCATCCCACAGCCATAGCAGCTACACAGGTACTATTTCACCCACTTTCTGCTTTAATTGTTTTGCCAGTTTCTGCAGCTCCACGACTGTACAGGTCATGCACACTGTGTGCTGGGTAGATAGGCGGCTCTGTCAGCCCTCCTCCCTGGGCTAAGGGTTCTTCAACCTTCACTTTTGGATGAATAACTGGCCCAGCATGCAAAACCAGGAGATTATCCTGGGGATTGTGTTGGACACGAGGACTTGGGCTTCTGGGGACATTTCTGGAGGATCAGTGCTTCTCACACCTCACATCTGAACTCTGCAGCAGCCAGCCATTGCTCAAGATCCTCCTCTATCTGCTGCAACTGCTTACTTGCCAGACAAGGCCATCCACCTCTTGATTTATGCAGCAGAAGAGCATGAGAAACAGCCAAGTCATCCATCCCATTTCACAATGAGCAGGAGAAATTTGTCTATCACTTCCAAGGCTTGCAAGACATCCCCGGGCTCCAAATGGACTAGTCCTCTAAAGTGCCAAAAAGGTGGCTACAGGTAGCCACAGTGAGACTACGATCACTTAGCAGCCATTCCCTGGGGCTCTCCCTCATCGTTGGGCACTATTTCCACAGCTGCTGCAGGATCACTCACTTCAATGTCCTGCCAACTACGCCAGCTGTCAGACTGCTCAGGGGGCCCAAGGGAGATTTTCACAGGGGAGGACCCCAGGTTAAAGAATGCAGGTGTGCAAAAACATCAGCAATGATAGCAGGCAGCATAGAGCAGAGCAGAGCACCAGAGCAAAACCACCTACATGTTTATTGTATACTTCTTCTGTTGTTGTTAGTACCAGAAATGAAACTCAGGACCTCATGCTTGCCAGGCAGGTGCTGTGCCACTGAGCTGTATCCCTGGCTTTGTGGTATAATTCCTATACAGGTTGTTAGCTCATATTTACATTCTTGTATAGTGTTATAACCAGCACATGTGTGTTGACCTGTGCTAAGTCATGGCTACATAACTGTATCCCATTGTGCACCTGCACTAGACAAGTGGGATCATGTCCTCAGGTGTCCTTAGCTGCCCCTGAGCTTTGAAGTAGTCCAGTGTTTCCCCACAGTATTTTATTTCCACTTAAGAAAAATACTAATTAACATTCTTGGAAATGGTGTTTCTTGAAACAATTTTTAAAATTGTGGAAAAGTAAATATAATATTTACCATCTTAAACACCAGGGCAACACTACTAGGACTCTTTTCTGTCTCTCTCTCAGATAGAAGCTTTCTTCCTGTGAATAAATATTTCTGCTCTTAACCTCCATTGTTCCTAAAATTCATTCTTCCTTTTTATAGAACACAAATTTGTACTAGACATATAGTAGGTCGGGAATTTTGTTCCTTTATATCATTTGGAGGTCTTCCACCAAGATCATTGGACAGAGACTTAAAGCTTTATGTCTACCTGTTACAGGCAGCTGAGCTAATTAGAAATATTATAGGCAGTCAGACAGGGCTAGGCCCTCAAAGAAGCTGGCACAGAGGACCAGATGTCTAGTGACCTTGGAGGAGACACACACCTCTTGCTGTGGGCCAGATCTCAAGACAGAAGGCAAAACAAATGCCACCACACCCTAAGTATAATCCTTAGGGATTAAGTATGGATCACTTTGAGAAGCCAGAAGTCTTCATCTCAATCCCCTATAGGAAGGGTCACTTTAGACCCACCTCACCTTATGGTTTACTCCATAAAAGTCTAGAGAAAATACAGAATCTTTGGCAACTCACTCAGGACCCCTTCTGTCTCTCTCATAGACAGAAGCTTTCTCTCAATATTTCTGCTCTTAAAAAAACACCAAATGTACAGTTCAGTTTATTCACACTGCTATACTGTACAACTCTAGAACTTCTTGTCTTGGAAAACAAATCCACCAATGTACTCAACTATCTTCTCCTCCACTCAGCCTCTAGCCACCTCTATTCTACTTTGTTTTTAATGCATTTGATATTCAAGATAACCACATATAAATGGAATCATACAATATTCATCTTTTTCATACTGTTTACTATAAACATAATCAGTTTTAGGGTGTTACCAATGGAAATTTTGTTTACCTTTTGTGATGGACTGACAACTGGTGGTCAACTTGTAACAACAGCTGTGCTGAATCATCAGAGTGTGGATGACCCACTTGAGGATTGTTGCCAACATAAAAAGGAGACCTGGAGGGGCTGGGGATTTAACTCAGCAGCATAAGTGCCTGCCTTATAAGCGCATTGTCATGAGTTCTATCCCCAGTACCGATTTTTTTTAAAAAGTGAAAAAAAAAAAAAAGAGAACTAGAGAGGAAAAAGTGGTGGTGTTAGTTCTCCCAGGTGTTGCTGGTTTTCCTGTTGTAACTGGCTTTCCTGGAGGAGCTTGTCGAGCTTCTTTCTTGATATAAACTTGGCTGTTTTCATCACTGGATGAGGTCAGGACCTTGCTGTCACCGGGAATGGCTGCAGTTCACTGTGAGGGAGCTCTGGTCTTTACCTTACTGCTTCCTGGCTCTGTAGAGGAAGCTGTGTGCTGTTCAGTCTCTAGGAGAAGCATGTCATGCTGGCTCACTGATATGAACTTGGCTCTTCTCATCATCAGAGAAGCTTGGGACCTCGTTGTCACTGAGGGTGGTTGTGGTACTTTTCAGGGGAGCCCTGGTACTTACTTTGAGCATCACTTCTTGGCTCCGGTGTAGAATTCTCATCCTACAGGCACAGATCCTTCATCCCACAGGCACAGATTTTCTGGCTTCCACCGCTGAGCTTTGGGCTTTTCCCGGACAAATAAGTGAAACAGGCTTGCATGAGTCATTGTCATGGGCTCCAGGCCTCCAGATAGACTCACGGGAGGCTTGGTCATGTGCTCTAGGTCTGCAACTGTACTCATGCAGGACGTTGCCGTGGGATTCAGTACCTCAGCTGGTGTTACAAGTTGTCAATCCATCACAAAAAGTAAACCAAATATCAATTGGTAATACCCTAAAACTGATTATGTTTACAGTAGAGTATGAAAAAGATGAATGCTGCATGATTCCACTTACATGAGGTTATCTTGAATATCAAATGCATTAAAAATAAAGTAGAACGGTAGTGGCTAGAGGCTGAATGGAGGAGAAGATAGTTGAGCTGTTTGGTGGATTTCAGTTTTCCAAGACAAAAAGTTCTAGAGATTGTCAAATACTTCTTGTATTTGACTCTTTGAGTGACTATTACAAAATAATTCTATAAATTATGTGTCCTGTATGTAATTGTTTTCCTTGCAAACCCTAAGTACACACTTCTAAAAATCCTTTAGGCCAAATGAATTACATTGTGTTTAACTTAAATAGTCCCCTTTCACTCTTCCTGAATTTTGAGATCCTCCAGGGTGGGAGGAGGAAGTGCAGTTTGAATAGTATTAAACTTAGTAAATTAAAAAAGAATGTCATATTCTGAAGCTGTCTCTCCCTTTCTAAAATATTTAAAGTATATTTCCTATCTAATTTAAGTCATCTGACTTAGAAGACCCTAAAAACTCCACCAAAAGACGGCTACATTTAATAAGCAAATTCAGTAATGTAGCTGGTTACAAAGTCAACACTCAAAAATCAATAGCCTTCTTGTACACAAATAACAAACTCATTGAGAAAGAAATAAAGGAAACAGTACCTTTTACAACAGCATTTTAAAAAATGAAATACCTAGGAATCAATCTAACAAAGGATGTAAAAGACTTCTACACTGAAATCTGCAGTATGAAATTCCAATAGCATATCTCACAGAATTAGAGAAAACAATCCTAAAATTCATCTGGAATCAGAAAAGACCTAGAATGGCAAAAGCAATCCTAGACAACAAAGGCATGGCAGGGGGCATCATAATTCCTGACTTGAAATTATACTATAAAGCTACTGTGATTAAAAAAAAAAACCAATATGGTTCTGTAAAAAAAAAAAAGATCCAAAAATCAATGGAATAGATTAGGAGATGCAGAAAAAACTGCAGACACACTAAGCTACCTTATCTTTGACAAAGGAGCCAAATACATTCACTGGAAGAAAGATAGACTCTTTAATAAATGGTGCTGGAAAAACTGGTTCTACGCATGCCAAAGATTAAAACTGCACCCATCTTTCACCATTGTACTAAGCTAAAATCAGAATGGATCAAAGATCTTAATATTGAAACAGAAACATTAAATCTGTGGAAGATAGAGTAGCTAAAACTCTTGAAGACGTTGGTGTAGGCAAAGACTTTAAGATCAAAACCCAGACTGCACAGAACTATCACAAAGAATCAACAAATGGGATCTCATCCTACTGAAAAGGTTTTGCACAGGAAGAGAAACCACCAACAGAGTGAAGAGACAACCCACAACATGGGAGAAAATGTTTGCCAGCTGTTCCTCAAACAAAGGATTACTATCAAGAACATATAAAGAACTAAAAAAAGAAATCAGTCTTCTCAGATTTAAAGACCCAATCCAAAAATGGGCGTCTGAGATGAATACACACTTCTCAGATGAAGAAATACAAACAACAAATAAATACATGAAAAAATGTTCAACATCACTGGTCACTCAAGAGATGCGAATTAAAACAACACTGAGATTTCACCTCATCCCAGAAAGAATAGTTATTATCAAGAAATCAAGCAATAACAAATAATGGAGGGGCTATCGGGGAAAAGGGATCCTTTTCCACTGTTTGGGAGTGCAACCACTGTGGAAATCAATGGAGAGATTCCTCAAAAAACTAGGGTTGGTGGTCCCATTCAACCCACCTATTCCCCTTCTGGGTATCTTCCCAAAAAAATTAAAAACATCATACCAAAGCAATATATGTGCACTCATGTTTATAGCAGCACAGTTTATAATAGTCAGATTTTGGAAACAACCTAAATGCCCATTGACTGAGGGATGGATAAAAAAGATGTGGTATTTTTATACAATGGGGTACTACTCAGCCATAAAGAGTGATAAACTGGGCACTTTTATAGGTAAATGGATGCGCCTTGAGAACATATTTATTAGTAAAATAAGTAATACATGCATGTGTAAACATCGTATTGTTTCATTAGTGTGAAAAGTTGAAAGAAAAAACGTGGATATGTGTATGTATGTAAAAAATAGTTAAGATAGTTATACTGCTGGTTTCACTGAGTTCACGGAAGAGAAAGATTTGTGCTGGTATTGCTCAGACGATTGAAAGCAGATGTCTTGTGCTCTGGGTAAATGATTTGGGGATGACAATGCGCAACCTATGTACCATTGTTATTCTCTGGACGGATGTGCTTTAAAATTGTATTGTAGTTTTTCTTCTTCTTTTTCTTTCTTTTTATGTTTGAATAAAATGGATTTAAAAAAATAAATTAAGTCATCTGCAGACTACTTATAATTCCTAATACAATGTGAATGCTATTTAGTTTTACATATTTTTTTTTTTCAGGAAATTGGAAAAAAACAAGTATGCCATATTCAACAGAAATACAATTTTTTCCTTTAATGTTTTTGGTACCTGGTTGGTTGAACCCAGAGTTGTGTATACAGAGGGCCAACAGTATGCTGATCTAATATTTTGGATATATTGAATTAAAATAAATTTCACCTGTTTTCTTTTACTATCTGATTGCTAAAATTTTAAGATATATATGTGTGTGTGTGTGTGTGTGTGTGTATATGTGTGTGTGTGTGTGTGTGTGTGTATATACATATACACACACACACACAAAGTTATATATTACTCTAGTCTCTTGGACTAGGGTGTTGGAGCCATTGACACTGAATATACATGCAGGGCCGTGGCATGGCCGCAGAGACACCTGTGAGAATAAGGAGACACCTCGGAGGACAAGATAGGCCATGGCTGAGGACACCTGGAGATTTTCTCCTAGCATAGTTCTCCCTAATTAGCATTGTCTGTTGCTTGGAGGGGTCCTTGAACCCCTCCCAAGGTCCTGCTGAGGTTTCCTGCATTTTCAACTCTAACTCTATCCTTTTTTGAATAAATACAGGCCATGCACTGTCTGTCTCAGTCACCAGAGTTAAGAACTCTGCAGAGGGTTTTGTTCCTCCTGGAGCCCTAAAGGTCATACTACTTGTCTCATTCATTTGAGCCTTTGCCGTGTACTCATTTGGGAGGTTGGAGATCCAGGCAAGACCCAAATACTAGGGAAATACTGCAAAGCCTGTATCATATTGAGACCTCCTAGAAAACATGACTAAACTTCTTAAGAAGGAAATACCATGCTAGACAATGGATAAACTCCCATTCCTTTTAGAAATGGTTCATCGCTTAAGACTTATTTTAGATCCTTCTTGCCTTGAACAATGAACTCAGTAAGACAAGCCAAAAACAGCAACACGGTTTGAAAAATGAGGGGTGAGGGAGAAACTGTGACTGGAGAGCATACTTGGGCTGAACAAGAGAGGAAAAGAGAGCAAAAATAAAAATACACTCTGGTCTGAAAAACACAGGGTGGGCTATTGTGAAGAGTCACAATCACAGGTTCTTTGCAGAGACCATCTTCTTGATATCATCCACACCTATGGGGTCCTGAGAGGCAGAGCTGTATAGATGCTGGGGTCCCACCATACCTCTTTTCTCTGCCAGCCCAAGCCATGGGCTATCATGGGCTATCGCCTATCTCACCACCAAGAAAGTCTCCACCTTACTTCTTTCAACATACTCAATTTGCCAGACGATTCATATTCCGAAAGGACTGATGCAAGCCCACTCTCAAGTTAGGCTTCAGTGTCAGGGTAGTCTGTTTGGAGTAACCCCCTAAAAGCAGAACCTATGTACCTTGAAAGAATAAAGGAGCTCTCCCTGCTTCCTGTTTGCCACGCCATGAGCAACTTTCCTCTATCATGCACCTCTGCCTTTGCAGGGCAAAGGGGTCTGTAAAGAAGAAAAGGTCTTATTGGATTTTCTGGACAATCCTGATTAGAAAACATTAAAGCTTTGCTGGAGAAAGCAATTAAGACAAGAAGGGGGGTGGACAGGCAGAGCACAGGAAGCAAGGTGCTGGAAACCAAGGTAGCCAACCCTTACCCACCTCCAATAAAACGCAAAGGAAGCCGGGGATTTAGCTCGGCAGCATAAATAACTGGCTGCCAAGTTTGAGGTCATGAGTTCAAGCCCCAGTACCCAGAAAAAAAAATGCAAAGGAGACAAGGGGCAGCCACTTAAAAGGGAAAAAAAAATTATATATATATATATAATATATATACTTATATAAAATATACTATATATGTAAATATTTTATATAATACATAAATGTATATAGTCCCACTCTAGGGCCTCTGTATTAGTGCACTACCCTCCCCTCTAATGCAATCTTGTAAGGTCCTTTTTAACAAACCTACAAATTCGAAATATTTTGACAGGCTAATGAATGTGCACATAGATGATGGGGTGGGGAGTTAGGGGTCTTGGGACCTGGGATCCATTTATGACAGCACAGGGAACCAATTAGATTATGACAAATTCCAGGTAGGGGGAAGGGCTCTTGAGCCCCCATTAAAGCAGCCAAGAACTTAGGACCACAGGTTTTTTTTTTTTTTTCCAGCTCTAGACCACTGACAGCTTCCTGTCCTCTTTTCCTCCCTTCATGCAAATAAGTTTTCATTCTCTCTGCTAAACTTTATACTTCTAATTCTTTATTGATATAAGTTCAGGATTTCCAGTTGGCTGCAGTGTTAGTGTGCATCCCTCTCCCTCCCTGGCATAACACTTTGAAGCCAGCAGATTACGGACTGAAATGTAAGTCAAAATAACCCTCTCCTCTTTTAAATGGTGAGTGTTGGGTTATTGTGTCCCAGCAACAAGAAAAGTGGCTAAGATAGATTTTAGTACTGGATTAGTGGTGGTGTTGCTGTGACTACCTGATCACATATTTAGCTTTTGGAACTGGTTCTTGGGAGGAGTTGGAAAAGGTCTGAAGAAAAAACCCTAGAATGACGTAAATCAAGCTTGATGGGAAATTCGGGTCACACCTCAGTAGACCACAACACTCACAGAACTGCAGATGGTAAAGGCCATGCTCAGGAAGCTTCAGTTTGCAACAAGAGCTGCAAGGGCAGTTGGACTCCAAATCATTACACTCTGGCAGAAAATTCGTCAACGTTTCGCTCACATCTTGGAACTTTCCAGAAGACTTAGAATGACAGACTAATCAGGTGAAGGAAATTTCAGGACAGCTCAATGTTTGGGGTGAATGGTTTGGGGGCTTTTAATCAGGTATATAGTGAAAAGCAAAAGGCTTATTTTAAGTTTTCAGTTTTGTCAGAAAGAAAGGGCCCACAAAAATGGAGAGCTCAGTCGCAGAAGATTAGCATAAAAAAGAAGCCAAGTACTTTGCATTTTCACAATAGGAAAAATGGCTTCAGAGTAAGTCAAGAATCAGTAAGACCTCTCTCTCCTTTACAGGATCAAACATGCAAGGCTGTAACGTTTTCACCACAGAAAAGCCAGCCAGGCACTGCACTGGAGAAGGGCCACACAGGGTGTTGGTACCCTGGATTCGTTCACACTGTCCAGTCATCCAGGCATTCAGAGATCTCTGCAGCTGCTATTCAAGGAGTCCTGCTACTGCTTGGGATTGGCAAGACCTTGGCATCACTGCTGGTTTTACAGGAATACAGAATGCAAGCATTGTGGGATCATGGAGGCTTTCATTCTGATTTTAGAAGGCCTGAGACACCAGGCAGTGTGCACCTGAGATGGCAGTGCCCTATGAGATGACAGTGCATGAAAATGTGAGTGAAGGCAAAAGTGCAGTACAAACCCCAGAAAGTGGGAGAAACCAGGAATGTGGAGTATCTAAGAAAAACTACAAGAAGTGAGCAATGCCAGCCCAAGACAAACACAGGAGAGCTATAACCACCACAATCCTGTAGAGATGGGGCCATCCAAGCTCTTTGCAATTCACAGCCTACCCAAGGTGGTGGACATAGAACTACAAGATTTAATGTTCTCCCTGCTGGATTTCAGTATTGCTTTGGTCCCTTTGGGTTGGTTCTATCCCCCTTTTGAAATGGGAATGTTTAACCTTGTGCCATTGTACGTCAGCAGTGTTCAACTTTCTTTTTGACTGTTATAGGGACTCACAGCTAAGAGTTTGCCTTAATGTACATTTATGTAATGTTCATGTTGAACATTCTGTCATGTTTCTATTGGCCATGGGTACTTCTGAGAAATGTCTGTTTCACTAGCTCCTTTCTTGACTGGGCCTTTGGTGTGGTCTAATTTTTCTCGTTGCTTTATCCCACTAAACACCTCTTAAGTTACAGCTAGCTGCCCACTGCTGTCATCCACAACCAGTTGACTATTACTATGCACCTATGTCACCCAGTTAACCATCACTGGTTACCCATTACTAGCCACCAAGTGGTAACTCTCAACTAATTTTCCACAACTCATTAATGACTAGTTATGCACTAGTTATCCATAGCTAGTTGTTATCTGCTATAGGACTGATCACCAATTATCCAGTCATCCACAGCTAGTTAGCTATTGCTGGTTACCTTTTATTAGTAACATGGAACCAGTTAGCCATTACCCTACTTTAAACTAGTTACCGACTAGTTATGCACAACTAATTAACTATGGATAGTAAACTAGTTACCTATGGCTACTGACATATAAGCTACCCATTGTTCATTACCAATTACTGGCTGCCCATGTGGAGCATGGTAACTGCAGTTACAAATTGGTAGTTACCAATTACTGGCTACTAAGAACTAGTTATAAACTACTCATTGACCACTTATCAATTAGTTGCCACTTATTAGCTACCAAGGACTAGTCATCAGTAGTTACCCATGACTAGTTAATGCTGGCTATGCTACTAGTTATCCATGACCAGTTATCCATCATTGGTTCCCAATGACTAGTTCAGCATTAATTAACCATTGCTAGCTGCCAGTTACTAATTACCAGTAACTATACATAACTATCACCAGTAATGTTATCAATGACTACTCACAACTAGTTACCAATGACTAGCTATCCAGTTAGTTATCAGTAATCAATACTACTTACCCATTAGTTACTAGTAACCAAGACTAGTTACAACTAGTTACCAATGACCACTTGCCCATAAATTAACCAGTTAATTACCAATAAGCAGAACTAGTTTTCTACCTGTTCCTGATTATTTTCCACAATTAGTTAACCACAGCTAGTTACCACTAACCAGGACTAGTGAGCCACTACCAGTAACCATGACTAGTTACAAGTAGTTGCCAATGCCTAGCTGTCCATATCTCATTAGCCACAACTAGTTACCAGTAACCAGGACTAGTAACTCACTAGTTACCCACAATTATCAATGACTAGTTGCACAAGCACAGTTACCCTAGTTACCAGTACCTGGACAAGTTACCCACAACTAGTTACCAATGAATGCTATGCCATGAACAGCTTGCCTCCGGCATATCACTCTTTCTTGGAGCTGATCAACTATCCAAGGACTGACACTTCCATGTGAGCCAAAATAAACCTCTCCACCTTTAAGAAAAAAAAGACTGCCTGAGGTTCACACCTACACCTGCCAAATTCTAGTATAAGTGGTGTATTCTAAAAGGAAAGGTTCAACTCAGAGCTACCACACTGTGCACAGTATGTTTTTTTACAAAGAGTGATAAAAACTTAATGATTTGGGCTTTTTCTCTATTTTCTGTGTCCACCCTCTGAGGAGTCCTAAAAGGGTGCTATGGTTTGAACATGCTTTGAGTATGTTCCCCGAATGTTTGTGTGCTGGAAGCTTAGTCCCCAGTGTTAGCCATCATGAGATGGAAGAATTTTTAAAAGGCAGGACTTAGACGCAATTAAGTCTTCAAGAGGAAATAGTGTTTTGGAACACAAGTACTTTGAGTGTATTCTCCTAAAAGTGGGTTGTCACAAGCAAGTCCAACACCTCGCCTGAATCTCTTGCTTCCTATCTCAGCATGAGACCTTCTTCCTTCCCCACATGTTCCCATCATGATTCCACCTGCCATGAAGTCCTCACCAGAGCCAAAAAGATATTGGGCTATGCTCCTGCAAGCTAAACAAAGCTCTTTTGTTTAGAAATTAATCAGCCACAGGTATTTATTACAGCAACACAAAACAGACTAAGATAAGCAAGTGAAAAGTTCAAAAATAACACAAAATCAGCAACTTTGGTCATGAAAAAAGGATAGATGTTCTCAATCTGAGACACACAAAGGGAAGTCCAAGAATCTCTGAAACTAAGAGCAAATTTCTGGGTGTGGGTGTGTATGGTATTTAATAAGTATAAGAATCTATAGCTCTCATCAGATTTTAAGGGTCTAGGAACCAAATAAAGAGTACTGCTGAGTTAAGAAATGAAACGACTCAATTATGAAGCTAAAGATGATGTATTTACATGATACACACTTTAAGAAGCAATGATTGAAAGCAGGTGGTAATTAAGTCCATTACAGTGCACATCTGTTAACTCTATATATCTTCACAGTGTGATCTTCACCACAGCTTGCAAAATGTAACCACTCAGCACCTTCTCCCTCACTCTGTTCAGCTTTTCCATTGCAATTCTTCCAGCATAATCTTCTGATAGCAAGTGTATGACTTTGGCTAAAACCAAGATAGAAGAATCATAAAATTAATGTATACCATGACTATAAAATTTTTAATTAGCTGCTCACTTACATATTAATTTACATAGTTTTACTATTGTTATAAATATGAATAAAAGTAAAAACCTGAAAATTAAAATGTATAGATTTTTAATACCACCACCAATATTTTGGCAATTGTGTTTTAACTTGAAAAGTATCTTATTGTATTTGCTTTTATTTTTAAAATGGTCAGACCAAGGTTGGGATTATAGCTTAGTAGCAGAGCACTTGCCCAGGATATGCAAGGCCTTGGGTTCAATCCCCAGTACTGGACAAAAACAAACAAACAAAAAAGTCAAGTGTCTTAATGATCAGATTTCATAAAATGACTATTAAAGTCAGTTTTTCAGCTAACAGTGCTAAAGAAATTCTTTTTCTAAGAATTTCAACATTGCCATATACTCACATTCCTATGAGATGGGGCAGGCTTTTACTCACATTTTTAATGAAAGACTTAAACTACACACAAAAACAGTCTTGGTCTTTTGTGGACCTGCACTGAGCAAGACAATCATATTAAGGCAGCCTATTACCCTGAGAGTCCCTAAAAGGACAGACCCAGAAACTACCAAACCCCAGTTATTACTAAGTGTCTATGAAAACACAACATCCTCTATATATTTTACCTGCAAAGTAGATCCCCAAACCAAAAAGGAATGAAGTGAGGCATCTAAGTAGATGTAAACCCTGAAAACGCTACTGGTGCACATAAATTATAAAGTCAGATGCTGAGAGTCCCTGTCACCAGATGGGCTCACAGGATAAAAAGAATGGCTCACTGAACATGCCAGCAGCTTAGTAGGTTTTTGTGTGATGTCTTCGCCAGAAAAGTCGGGCCTATAAGCAAGCAATCGTGTCAAAGGGATGTGCATTTGGCACTGATCTTGGCACTGCCTACTCCTGTGTGGGTGTCTCCCAGCATGGAATAGTGGAGATAATCACCAATGATTAGGGAAATCAAACCACTCCAAGTTACGTTGCCTTCACTGAAGACTGATCTGACATACTGCAAAATGACTGATCAGAGATGCTGCAAAAAATCAAGTGGCAGTGAATCCCACCAACACAGCTTTTGATGCCAAACATCTGATTGGACGTAGATGTGATGATGCTGTTGTCCAGTCTAATGTGAAGCACTGGCCCTTCGTGGTGGTGAACGATGCAGGCAGGCCCAAGGTTTAAGCAGGATACAGAGAGAAGAAGAGTTTCTGTCCAGAGGAGGTGTCTTCTACAGTAGTGTTGACAAAGAGGAAGGAAACTGCAGAAGCTTGCCTTGGGAAGACTGTTACCGATGCTGTGGTTACTGTGCCAGCTTACTTTAATGACTCTCAGCATCAGGCAACCAAAGATGCTGGAACCATTGCTGGTCTTAACGTACTTGGAATTATCAATGAGCTAACACTTGCTGCTATTGCTTATGTCTTAGTCAAAAAGGTTGGAGCTGAAAGAAATGTACTGATTTTTGATTTAGGAGGAAGCACTTTTGATGTCAGTCCTCACTATTGAAGGTGGAATCTTCAAAGTGAAATCTACAGCTGGTTACACCCACTTAGGTGGAGATCATTTTGATAACTGAATGGTCAATCATTTTATTGCTGAATTCAAGTGCAAGCATAAGGATATCAGTGAGAACCATCTTTGTACTACATGTGAATGAGCTAAGAAAACTTTCTCTTTTAGCACCCAAGCCAGTATTGAGACTAATTCTCTCTATGAATGAATTGACTTCTACACCTCTATTACTCATGCTTGATTTGAAGACTGAATGTATTCTGGACCCTGTGGAGAAGGCTCTTCAAGATGCTAAGCTGGACAAGTCACAGATCTAGGACGCTGTCCTGGTGGGTGGTTCTACCCATATCCCCAAGACCCAGAAGCTTCTACAAGACTTCTTCAGTGGAAAAGAATTAAGAGCATTAACCCTGATGAGGCTGTTGCTTAAGGTGCAGCTGTTCAGGCAGCCATTCTATGTGGAGACAAGTCCAAAAATGTTCAAGATTTGCTGCTTTTAGACATCACTCCTCTTTCTTGGCATTGAAATTCCTGGTGGAGTCACAGCAGTCCTCACCAACTGTAACACTACCATTCCTACCAAGCAGACAGACCTTCATTACCTACTCTGACAACCAGCCTGGTGTGCTCATTCAGGTGAGCATGCCATGAACAAAAATAACAACCTGCTTGGCAAGTTTGAACTCACAGGCACCCTGTGGTGTTCCTCAGATTGAAGTCACTTTTGATATTGATGCCAATGGCATCCTCAATGTCTCTGCAGTGGACTAAAGTACAGGAAAAGAGAACAAGATTACTATCACTCATTATAAAGGCATCTGAACAAGAAGGACATACAGCAGATGGTCCAGGAAGCAGAGAAGTACAAAGCCAAAGACGAGAAACAAAGGGACAAGGTGTCCTCCAAGAATTCACTGGAGTCCTATGCTTTTAATATGAAAGCAATTGCTGAAGATAAGAAACTTCAGGGCAAGATCAATGATGAAGATAAACAGAAGATTCTTGACAAGTATAATGACACCATCAACTGGCTGGATACAAATGAGACTGCAGAGAATGAAGAATTTGAACATCAGGAGAAGGAGCTGGAGAAAGTCCGCAATCCCATCACCACCAAGCTGTACCACAGTGCAGGAGGCAGGTTTGGAGGAATTCTGGGGGTTTCCCTGGTGGAGGGGTCCTCCCTATGGTGGTGCTTCCTCAGCTCACCATTGAAGAGGTTAAGCCAATTTCAAATAGAGTGAGTCAGCATTCTTTCTCAACAGTAACAAAATTGAAGGACCTAAACTTGTAGCAAATTCTGTGGCAGTTATTAAAGTTTAACTGCTGTAGTAAAGTACTGGGCATTCTCAATACTTAAACGATGGAACATGTACCTAGGGAAAAGAACATTGCACTTTGATAAGCACTGTGCTGTAAGTGGAAATGCAATGTCTTCAATAAAACTACTTAAAATTGGCCAAAAAAAAAAGAAAGAAAAAGAAAGAATGAAGTATAAACCTAAAGTAATGAAAGACATTTTAAAATTAGCGCCTCAGGCCCCATGCAACAACATGCCTGGGAGCCCTTGCGAGCAGTCAGTCCATCAGCGTTGCTTTGCCACAATGTTATGTGAAATCCTGTGAGAATAAAAGCTTCCTTATGAGGCAACTGTTGCTTCTGTACCTCTCAATGAGAACTCATCTTCCTTTGAGGATAATCTGATTATTGAAACCACCCCAGTCATTTGGAGGTGAGCTTTAGAAATAAATATGAAAGGCAGGCAAGCTTAAACATGAATGGTAAGCTTTTTTAGAAAAGGCAAATAATAAAAATATTAAAACTTTTTCACTTCATTAAAAGAATCACTGGGAAAAAATGACATCATTCAAACAAACATACTTCTTTCTAAGGGAGTTCCTTGAGGGCCAGTACTTCTCTGGCTACATAAAGGTTTTTTAGAGAGGAGGTATTTTTATTTTTGGGGTTTTTTTAGACAGGGTCTTGCTAAGTAGTTCAGGCTGGTCCTGAACTAGCCCAGGCTGACCTTGAACTTGCAGCAAACCTCCTGCCTCAGCCTCCCAAATGCTCTTTACAGGCATACAATGACACGTCCAGCCTGGTATTTTTAAATTTAGCATGCTAACACATCCTATTTAAAAGGCATGAAGGGCTGGGGATGTAAGTCAGTGGTAGAGTGCCCTGAGTTCCAGCTCTGGTACCACAAAAATAGACAAAACAAAATATAGTAAAATAAATGGAGTTTGAGAAGCCAACATAAAAGACAACATTTGCTTTCTTTGAATTTCATTGTAGCAAAAACTAGAAATTTGGTAACTAGAATATCAGCAATATAAATAAGATATAATGTGTTAAGTCAGGAATTAGTTGTACCTTGCAAGTCCTAAGTCACTATAATACTGGAAAAAAAACAAAAACAAAAACAACCAAAACCTTAAAATTCTTCTATGTCCTTTTCTCACGCTTTCTAAGGGGCTTCCTGCCAGTGTCTTACACAGGGTCTAGAGAAGTGGTCTGGGTACCCGGTCAGTGGCAGAGCAAACACTGCAGATGAGTGAAGGAAAGAAAAAGAGAAGCCTAGGGTAGGGGAGCCCAAGAAGAGAGAAAATGTCAAATGCTTTCAATATGGAATTTCGGTGAGTTTCTCCTTGCTTCAGCAAACCAGTACTTTTATAATGATTACAACTGCTAAACCCAGCATCAGAGATGGGAGAGGAACTGTGGTAGATTAACTAATGATCAATTTGTAACACCCAGCTGAACTGAATCAGCGTGGTGCTGTGAGGAGGGCCCACCTGTGGAAAGCTGCCAACAGCATTAAAAGAGAACTGAAGGGGAAGATAGTGCTGCTAATTCTCCTGGAGATGCGTGTCACGCTGGTTTTCCTGATGTGAACTTGGCTGCTCTGTCAAGAGGAGCTTGGGACCTTGTTATCACTAAGGATGGTTGTAGTTCACTTTGCGGGGAGCTCTGGTGCTTACTTTGAGTGTTGCTCCCTGGTTCTGGAGGGGAAGATGGTGCACTGCTAATTTTCCTGGAGAAGTGTGTCATGCTGGCGCCCCAATATGACCTCAGCTATTATCAATGGAAGAGTGTGGGACCTCGCTGTTGCTAAGAATGGTTGATGGTTGCTGTTTTTTTGGGGGGAGCTCCAGTCCTTACTTTGAGTGTCACTTCCTAGTTCCAGTGCAGATCTCTTAGCCTGCTGACAGATCTTTCACCCCACTGGTGCAGACTTTCTAGTTTCTGCGACTGGCCTTAGGACCTTCCCAGTGCACATCCTGGATACAGACTTGCATGAGACATTATCATGGGCTCTGGGCCTCCAGCTGGACTCGTACAGGACACTGCTGGGGGATCAGGCTCTTAGCTGGATTCTTTGGCTCTCTAGTGTGTGGACAGATCTTCCATACTCTTTTGCATTTGACTTGTTGGGTGAATATTATAAAATCATACAAATTATGTGTCCTGTATTAAATTGTTTCCCTTGTAAACCCTGACTACAACAGAAGCCATAACAGCTGCAGTAATAAAGGCAGAATCTCACTTTAATAAATATAAGGAGCACCAAAATGCTTGGCCAATATGGAGATAAGCACCACTGGATATCTTGTAAATGACAAATGCTCAAAAATCTCTTTCCATTAGGTCATTCACTGTCATCATGATACTATCATTTATAGTTGTACCTGAAATTGTATTTGGAACAGTAGAGATATATGAAGGCTGAAGAAGCCTAAAGAAACAGCAGGTTTATGTGGTCTATGTGAGCTCAGAGGGCAAAGGCTATGCCCATGGCATGAGGCTCAGGAAGCCTTTGCTGTGGTTGAAAGCTTTCAGGGACACCCAATACTTTGCTCCATTAGAGGATCCAACACAATGAATTTCAAGAGTACTCCTTAGTAATGTCACAGATTTCTGTCCCTCTATATGAAAATGTGATATAAAAATTGCCACTAAAGACTCCATAATTTACACTTAACTCTGATGGAAGCAAAAATAGGGAGGAAGTACCTTTGGTTTGTTTCTATACAGTGGATCCAGTCGTTTACTTCTGGAACTTGATCAGTCTTTTTCCAGGTATATATGCAAATCTTTCCACACTCTAATCCAACTGCCACTACATACCTGTTTTAAGAAAGGAGGATGACTGTAATTAATTTAGCATAAGTTTCTACTATCTCCATCATTACTCCAAGGCAGTTCTTTTACACTGTCCCAACTCTCCCTGGCTTACAGAGGACTGTGTTTAAAAGTATCAGCCCACTTACGCTGTGTCACTCTACTGTGTCCTCAGGAGCATTATCCCTACAGAGGTTGCACACAGAAGCTGGCTTCAGGGACACCTGTTTCAAAATGCTTGTCACAGAAAAAAGGATTACAGTCCTGTAGGTGGTGAAACTAAAAACCTTCCCAGCCCCATTCCTAATATGTATTTCACCAGTCTGAGCCACTGAGTTCTATTAAAGTAAAATTTTTTATGAGAAACATCAAGCATTTTGAAAGTAACAGTAACTTGGAAGCAACTACAATACATGGATTAAAATAAGTGAGAAAGCAAGTGGCCACCTTGAAACAAAACCAAGATCCCACAGACTGACCGTTGAGAAGGATTAAGCACCCGGCAGACACTGACAGCTGTCACAGCCCCGCCCACGTCCAGGACTGAGGAGCAGGGCCCGATGCTGTGCTCAGTGGAGTCATCGCTAGGGTCACACTCACCCCAGACCACCACCTAGCAAAGAAAACACACTTGTAAAGCTTTTTTGGATGAAGTTTTTAGGTAATATATTAAGAGTTCTAATGGATAGTTAGAAATATCTACTCTGATATATAAAAATTTGCATTTACATTTGTGTATGACATCCCAGAACTTTGGAGCATTTCAAGCATCACAGAGAAGATATCACAGCATAGCAGATATCAGTCCCCTGAGACCTGGTGGTTTGCAGATGGTCCATCACCACCCAGAGACCATGAGCATATCTAGTATGTCCTTCACACTCACAAACCAATTCTGATTCACTGAAATTCTATCAGCCTTCTACCAGCCATGACTGCAGTAACTCTGCAAATGAGCAGAAGTGATGGTTAGGGAGAGAGCTGCTGAGAAGCTGGCACTGAAGTGTTTAACCTGAGCAGCACAATGCCTACACCCGCCCTCCGCTGCAGAAACTGGTAACATGTCTATGACTGGGAAGAGGAAAAGAAATGCTAAATTGCCTCGAGGTCTTCCTTAGCCTCCTGCCTACTGGTTTAAAGAGCATGGAAACAGGAAAGAACAGGCCAGGTAGACATTTCTGAGAGAAGTAGAGTGAAGATCATATTCAAGAACATGTAGCTAACACGGTTTTCTTTTCTTCAAGCTTGGGTCACACTCTTCACTTCCGTTGTACTACTGAATAAAAAGGTTATAATCGTAAGTTACAGAAAAACATTTAAGTTCATGAAATAAATCAGAAAAGTAGAAATGATTTTTCCCCTTATGCTCTCTCCTCCTCTCCAAGTGTCTTAGTTTTGATCCATTGAACCCTTTCTTCCACTGGGGCTATTTGATGCAGGAAATGTATCCAAAAAGTTTTCTCTGTATACATATCTTTTTGTCTTTTTTGTAGATAGCACCTTGCTGTGTGGTCCAGGCTGGCCTTAAACTCACTTTGTAGTTCAAGCTGACCTTGAACTCTCGGTGATCCTTCTGCCTTAGCCTTCCGAGCGCTGGAATTAGCAGCACATGCTGCCACACCTGGCTTTTCTGTATATTTGCTATTTTAGAGAAATATATTACAGATTTTAACGTTTTTTTAAAAAGTCCTTTTAATGTATGTATATGAAAAACATAAGGGATTCATGAACGGATTTTTAAAAGTTGTGTAAAGCAGAATTATGTAATGTTTTTTATTCCATCATACCTATGGAAATGTTTTATATTTGAATATTAAATTCAGGGGCCAGGCAAGTGCAGGGTTGTGAGTTCAATCCCTGGTACAGAAAAAGAGAGAGGGGAGAGAGAGAGAGAGAGAGAGAGAGAGAGAGAGAGAGAGAGAAAGAAAGAAAGAAAAAACAATTACCTTTTTGTCTCGACTCCCAGTGAAGAAATACTTGCTATCAGGACTCCAATCACATGACCAAATAATTCTACTGTGCACAGAAGTGATTTTATTGGTGAAGGCAAAGAGAATGAAAATTGGATCTGAAAATAAAAATATTTATACCCCACTCACAAAGCAGAAGTTGTTTTTTACCGATTAGAAAGCTCTGTTTAATGACAAAGACCTCAGGAGACTCAGCCATCAATTTGCATATGCTCACTTTTGGTCACAGACTGAGGCCAGGTGACTCACCTCTCACCAGAAAGCTGTGGGCATGTAGTTACTAAGGGGTTATTTTTACATTTTTTACTCACTCTAGTGGCTGATGACAAACATGTTCCAGTAAACTAAGGTTCAATTTATGACTATGGAAGAAATTTGACGCAATTTAATTTTACTCTGGAAGCAGCCAGATTTGCATATTGGGCTATGCAAAAAAAAAAAAAAAAGAGAAGAGAAGAGAAGAAAGAGATTAATGGACTGGGGGCTGGAGGTTTAGCTCAGCGTCGTAAGTGCCTGTTTGGCAAATGCAAGGTCATGAGTTTAATCCCCGCCACCAAAAAAAAAAAAAAAAAAAAAAAAAAAAAAAGAAAAGAAAGATTAATGGACTGCTTAGATGTTAGAAAGAAAAAAACACTGTTAAAGAAATATTTTCCTGCCAGGCATGGTGGTACATGCTTATAACCCTAACACCTGGGAGGCTGAGGCAGGAGGACTGCCATGAGTTCAAGCCCAGGAGTTAAATACAAAGTAACTTCTAAGACTTATATAGATAGATTAAACCTAAAACATGTAACTGCTTTATTAGCACTATTATTATTTTTATTATAGCGAGAAAAAACACAAAATTTCAAAAGATAGAGGATAACAATGGTCAATACATTGCATATTTTTATTTATTTATTTTTTTTAATTTATTTTTTTTTTTTATCAGTACCAGGGATCGAACTCACGACTGCCTGCTTGCAAGGCAGGCGCTTATGCCGCTGAGCTAAATCCCCAGCCCCTACATTGCATATTGTTATCTTTAAATTAGTTACTCAGAGTACAAGATATCTGCATTTAACTGTCCAAACAATATTAGTACAAACCTTTCTTTTCAATGAACTAAGAGAAATTAGTAGTACAATTATCTTAACTTTTCTTTCAGCTTCTCACACTAGGGAGATAATACGATGTTTACACAAATGAGTTTGATTTGACTTATGACTATGGTGTCTAGTTGCATCCATTTACCTATAAAAGTCTCAAAGCTTATCCTTCTTTATGACTAATATTTTGTTGTATAAAAATACCACTTTTTTAATCTGTTCTTTCGTTGATGGGCATTTAAGTTGCTTCTAAGATCTAGCTATTACAAATTGTTATTAGCACTATTATTAATAGCACTTTAACTTCTAAAAAATACATGTTACATTTTAGTATTCATCCTGATAAATCCACAGTAACTTGAAAACATTAAGTCAAAAATGTATTTAATACACACACCCTACCAAATATCATAGCTTAGCAACACAGCAGGCTGTAGAGTACTGGCTGTTTCTCTTTATGATCATGCGGGCAGCTGCAAGCTGCAACTTGCCACCATTGCCCAGCATTGTATGCCATAAACAACTCGCACAGAAAAGGATCAAAATTAAAACTCTGGAGTTCAAGGCCTGCCAAATACATATGACTTCTGTACCATCATAAAGTCAAAAAATCCTAAGTCAAACCATCACAAGTGTAATTTATTCTAACACACATTACTGCACAAGTTTTATAGTTTCTATACTCTGAAGCATAATAAAGGATAATAAAGGATTAGAAATACCACAAGATCAAACTGTATGCAAGTCATATGAATGCAAGGTTTTGTCTTTATCCTGTTTTCTATTTCTCTTAACCTACCAGCTGCTTAATGTGGATACATAACTATTCCACTGATAATCTTCCCAATGGGAAGTCACTTTATTAGGCCAGCATGGTGGCACACACCTGCAGTCACAGTACTTTGGAGGCTGAGGGATCCTTACAATTCAAAGCCAGCCTATACTACAAAGCAAGACTGTCTCAAAAAAAAATCACAAGAAAAGAAAAAGCTTTACCAAACTCAGGTGAGATTATATCCTGCCTTTTCCACAATGACCAGGTTCGATCTCTGGAAACAGCTAGTAAGAACTTGTCATTAGGGGAGAAGGCCATCTGCGTGACAGTCAGACTGTGGAAAACTAAATTCTGCACCTGTTTCCAAGAGGTAGTGTTCCAAAGTATGATAGCTGCATGCTCTTTCTTAGCTGCCTGTAGGACACAAGTGAAACAATGAAGCTATTTAAATAGAAATAAACAAAAAAGGAAACATTGTTTTTAAAAATACTGTATCATTCAGTTGTAAAAAATGCAAAGTTGGTTTATTGTTTTTTTTAATGGTCCACTCAGCTGTGGTGGTGCACACCTGTAAAACCTGCAATCTGGGAGGTTAAGGCAAGAGGATCACACATTCAAACCCCGGGCTCAGCAATTTAGTGACTCACTTAGAACATTCAAAATAAAGGGATAGAGGTGTGGTTCAGTGTGAGGGTCCTTGGTTCAATCGCCAATAATACATATGCACACACAAACACACTCAAAAAAATAATGATAATATATAAGTTCAAAATCAATGTAGTTTATAAATGAAAACAAGAGACAGAAAAAAGGAAAACAGGACAAAAATCCAGCATCTACTAATAAACGCTGAGAAAAGCAGAAGATATAAGGGAGGGCATTTCTGTAACCAGATAAAGAAATCATGAAAAAGCTATACAAACATCATTCTTTTCGTTGTTGTTTCGTTTTGTTTAGTTTTGTATTTCTGAGACAGGTTCTCACCATGTAGTTCAGGCTGGCCATGAGCTCACTGTGTATCCCAGGCTGGCCTCAGCCTTGCAGCGATCCTCTTACCTCAGCCTCTTGAGTGCTGTAACTACAGGTGTGCAACACCACACCGTTATACACATCATTCTTAAGGGACAAACACTAAATGTTTTGTTCCTGATATGAAGATCAACACAAAGATTGCTGCTGTCACCACTTTATTTAAATACTAAGACATTCATATAACAAAGGAAGAAATAAACCTTTTTTCATTCATAGGCAATATAAGCATCTATGTGAAAAATCCTATCATATCTACAATAAACACACTAGGACTAATAAATCCACCAAGGCTGCAGAATAGAAGATCAGTTTGCAAAAACCAACTATATTTCCATATGGAAGCATTGAGCAATAAGATATAAGACACACAAAAAAAGACAAATCTGCAAAATATATATAAGGCCTAACACTGAAAACTGTAAATATTCCCAATAATGCTAAGATGTTAACACTGGAAAAAGCTAGGAGAGAGGAATATGAACATTCTAGGTAATAATCTCTGCATTTTCTTAATTCTAAACCTGGGTATATAACTGTAATCCCAGCACTTGGGAGGCTGAAGCAGGAGGATCACCATGAGTTTGAGGCTAGCCTAAACTATAGTTAGACTGTATCTCAAAAAAGGAAAAAAAAAAAACCTCTACTCAACAATTCTCCAGAGATACAGATTCAATGTAATCTCCACAAATTCCTGCAGTCATTTTGTTTTTCGTAGAAACTACCAAGCTGATTGTAAAACGAAATATAAAGAACCTACAATATTCAAAAATTATTCAAAAAAGTAAGCCTCAAGTTAGAAGACAATTTCTATTTCAATTTCTGAGTTTCAAACTGCATTATAAAACTATAATTATTGATAAATTATAGATTGGCATGATCACAAAACATCAGTGGAACAAAATAAAGCCTAAAAATAGAACCATTACCTATATTGACAGCTGATTTTCAAGTATAAGCCAATACAGTGGTAAAGAAATAGTCTCTTCAACCAGTGATGCTGGAATAACTAGATAACCACATGAAAGAAATCAAGATGCATCTGTACTCCACACCAAAATGCAACAGTGCACACCTACAATCCCAGCACTTGGGAGGCTGAGGCAGGAGGATTGTTGCAAATTTGCGACCAGCCTGGGCTACAAAGTGAGCTTATGGCCAGCCTGAACTGCATAGCAAGACCCTGTCACAAAAAGAAAATCAATCAATAAATGAAAATAAAACATTTTCCTGAATTTAAATGTAAAACTCACAAACTATAAAACTCCTAACACAAAATGTAGCAGAAAATCTTTGTGACCTTGATTCAGGCAAAGATTTCTGAAATACAACATGAAAGGTACAACCCAATATAGAAAAAAATGGTTAGCTGGGCTTCACAAAAACACAGGGCTTCTGCTCTTAGAGATTATTAGAAATGAATGAAGAAACCATTGGGGAAACATCCATGTAGCACATATCTGATGAAGTTGTATCCAGGGAACATATTTTTGCAACTCAGTAATAAGAAAACCCAATAAAGAAGTGGTGAACATGTATTTCACCACACAAGATACATGGTGGCTAATCAGCATGTGGAAAAAATGATCAATAGAATTAACTACTATAAAAATGTAAATGATAGCTACAATAAGCTATTACATACCTACAAGAATAGTTAAAATTAAAGACTGACCTAGCAAGTATTGGTAGGTGCAGAGCAACTGGGAACTACTACACGGCTCATGGGACTATAAAACGCATAACTATGTTGGAAAATAGTCTAAGAAAACCTTAAGAATTAAAAGTATACCTAAACCAGACGTGGTGGCATATGCCTGTAATCCCAGTACTTGGGAGGCTGAGGCAGGAGAATTATTGTGAGTTTGAAACCAGCCTGGGTTACAAATGAACTTAGAACTCAAGGCCTATGAACTGCATAGTGAGATCATGTCTCAAAAACACCCCCCCCATAAAATAACATAACATAACATAACATAAAATAAAATAAAATAAAATAAAATAGTACATCCACCATATCACCCGAAAATTCCACTGATAGGCAAGGGCTGAAAAAAAATGAAATTGCCAGGCATCGTGTTGCATTCCTGCAATGCCAGCACTCAGGAGGCTGAGGCAGGAGGACTGCTGCACATTGGAAGCCAGCCTAGGCAACACAGTGAGTTCAAGGCTTACCTGAACTACACAGTGAGCCCGTCTCAAAAACAAAAAAATGAAAGCATGTATCCATACTTGTACAAAGACTTGTACACACATGTTCCTAACTAGTCATTTGATAAAAGCCAAGCTCTAGAAAACAAGTCAAATCTCTACTAATAAGTGAACAAATCAACAAACGGTGGCACATCTACAAATGGAAATCTACTCCACAATAAGAAATGGACTACTGATATATACGACAACAAGGATGAATCTCAAATAACTACAATGAAAGAAGCCTTCCCATTCAAAAGAACACGTGCTATATAAATAGAATCACACAATGTTAGAAAATGGAAAGCCGGGAGTGGTGGCACACATCTGTAATCCCAGCATCCGGGAGGCTGAGGCAGGAGGGTCCTTATGAGTTTGAGACAGCCTCAGCTACAAAGTGAGCTCAAGGCCAGCCTGAACCGCATAGCCTCAAAAAGACAAAAAAAAAAGAAAAGAAAAGAAAAGAAAAGAAAAGAGAAAATGGAATCTACTCAATCACAACAGAAATCACAACAGAAAGCAGATTAGAAGTTTCTGAGGATAGAGAGTAGGATGTGGAGCACAGTGGAGATGAGACACTCAGGAAAAAGGAATTACCAAGAGGCATAAAAAACTGGGTATTAAAGGATATTTACATTATCTTGATTGTGGTAGGTACTTCACAGGTATAATGCATGTCAGAATTTATCAAACTGTCTTGCATATTAAATATGCAATTTAAAATATTTTAATGGTACCTCAATAAAGATCTGTGAAATGTTAATGTAGAAATGCACATATAAGTAAGCCAACTTGAAAAGGGATAATCAGTACCATGATAATCAGCATCCTGAACTAAAGACAAATCAGCTGCTCAGTAGAGACACAGCCATTTGAACTACTGAGTCCCATTCTTCCTGAGTGTCCCTAAGATTCCTAGAATGAAGTATAGCTGACCCTTGAGCAACATGGGTTTGAACTGCATGGGTCTCCTACACAGATTTCTTTTGGAGATTTGTAACAATTTGAAAAAAATTGAAGACAAATTACATAGCTAAGAAATAATAAAAAAAAATTAAGAGAAAGTGATGTCACATTCACATAAAATATTTGAGGACAATAAACTCACATGTTACCACAAAAAAATAGACACAAATCTGTTACATAAGAACTATTGTAATGTAGTAAACTTGAAGTAAACTTGACAAGACACCGTGTTGTCATTGTAAGGAGCTGAAGTTATTGTTATGGCCTAGATCTAAAATGTCCCCCACACCAGGGATTTAGCTCAGTGGCATAAGCACCTGCCTTGCAAGCGCTCAGCCGGTCTGAGTTCGATCCCCAGTACCCCCCCAAATAAAAAATAAAAAAACAAAATAAAATGTCCCCCAGGTCAGGTATAGTGGTGCACGCCTGTAATCCCAGCACTTGGAAAGCTGAGGCAAGAGGACTGATGTAAGTTCAATGCCAGCCTGGGCTACATAGTGAGTTTGAGGCCAGCCTGGACTACATGGTGAGACCTTGCCTCAAAAAATAAATAAAATAAAAAAATATAATGTCCCCTGAAAGTCCCACATTTGGAGGCAGGAACTGGTCAGAAAGGGCAAATAACTGGATGGTCACATCTCAGAAGGGTGTATTCCTGTCCTTGGCTCCTCTCCCCTCTGTTTTTTAGCCCCCACAGGTATGAGCTGTTTTCCTCTGCCATGAACTTGCACCAAGTTGTTTCTGCCTTGAAGCCATCTGAACATAGATGAAACCCACTGAAACTGAGCCAAAATACACTTCTCCACACTGAAGTTGCAGATGTTGGGTATTTTGTCCTCATGACAGGAAAGACAAACTCAGTTACATATGTGGGCTGGGATGTAGCTCAGTGGTAGATCACTTGCTTACCATGCATGAGGCCCTGGGTTCAATTCCCAGCAATATACACACACAGGAAGTTATATACAGATTTTTCAACTGTGCACACTGGCTAGCATTGCATCCCTGCAGTGTTCAGGGGTCAATGGCACAGTATTTAAAAACAAAAATGGACAGCTAACATAGATTTAAAATGCAACTACAACCTTGTGAAAGGATGAAAGGAAAAGAGCTTTAAAAAGTATGATTCATTGGCCCTGAAGCAAGGCCAGCAGATTGCTATAGCTGCTGGTTTCAAACAGGAGCCTAAAGAGAATTCTTTCTGTGGTCTGTTGGTCATTTCAGAACTTTGGAAATGGAATGGTCAATTCATTGGAAAGAGATAACAGGTGAGTATGGCGGACTTTGGGGGGCCTGCAGGAGAGACCCTGGCGAGTCGGGACCTGCACCATGCAGTTGACTCGGGGTACTGGGAGAACAAGGAGCTCCTCCTCTCCCTGGGTGGCTGTGAGTGTGGCAGACTTTTGGAAGCCTGAAGGAGAGAGACCCTCGCGCATCGGGACCTGCACAGTGTGGCTGACTCGGGGTGCCGGGAGAACAAGGAGCTCCTCCCCCCTCTGGGGGGGCGGCTGTGATCCTGCCGGTGTGTGGGCTGAGAATCAGACATCTCATGTCGTCCTGTCCCCCATCCTGCTCCTCCCTGCTTAGCAAGTGGGAGCCAATGAACTACACATCTTGTGAAAAGACTGACTATGTTATTTAGTATGAGCTCCCCATATGCAAAGATATGGACAGCCATTTGGAAGAAAACCAGAGACAATATGGCAGATACTAAAGATCTCTGGTTGTCTAGCTTTGAAATTTATGCTTTCATATGTCCCGTTCTGTTCTGTTTTGTTGTGTTTAATTTTACCCCTTTAAAAAAAAAGTATGATACAGGAAAAGCAGACACTAGTGACCTTTCACACAGAGTTCTGCTTGAATCTTTACTAAACTTGCAGTATTCATGATCAAGTACAATTAAAAGTGCAATTCCCTACCTTGCAAGCTGAGGCAAGCAGAGTCTTTGAATTGTTACAAGTAACAGAAAATATTTCATAGCCATGTCCATATCTAAAAATTAAAGAGAAAATACATGACTTCTATATTAGTAAATGTATCTATTCTCATACTGCAAACATTTAACAAGTAAAAAGATTAACATCAATCTCTCCAGCTAACATGTATTTCTTTTAAAGATTACATTTTTGTGCAGGCAAATATTTAGGGAAAACACAGGGAGACTGGAGAAAAATGCCAGTTTCTTAAAACTAATGCAGGACATTCACAATTAGATTAACATATGGCTTTTTATCTCCTATTCCTAACCAGCAAGTACAATAAACCGTAATGGAAAAAATTTGATGCGACCCATCAAAGACAAAGAAGACCAGCTAGAAAGACGAAACTTAAGTCTTTTTCAAGGAAAAATATGTTATGCTTGTCTACTTTAAAAAATAAGACCAGTAAGTCTAATAAATAGGAACATAAAAATCAACGTAAGTTTTACTCTCATCCCTTTGAAGGGCTACTAAAAAGATCTATAAAGCAGGAGGAAAATGTAGGCAGGAGGAAGGGAAAGCACAAAACCAAACTGAAGCAGAGTGTGGCAGTGCACACCTATAATTCTCAGGAGGCTGAGGCAGGAGAATGACTGGAAGTCTGAGGCCAGCCTGGGTTACACGGTGAGTTCAAGGCCAGCCTGAACTACATAGTGAGATTTTGTCTCAAACAAACAAAAAATCAAGATGATGGGGAAGCATGTATTATAATAGAATCAGATCAGAGCATAATTTAACTTACAGTTTTTGAACTTCAGGCCACAAAGTATTCTGTAGAAGATGATCTTCAGTGGGAGGTTCTATAATAAGTGTATAGTATTCCAATTATCTTTTTTATTTTTAGACCAAATACAGGAAATTCTATAGCACATATTTAGGTCAACAGTGATATATCATACAGTGTGTACTAGCAATTTTATTAAATCATGTTTTTGTCATTTCTTACCAGTAAGCAGGGAAGGTTGAAAGGGTACCTGGTGATACTCGAAACCAGGACTAGTGAATAGCTCTTGCTCATCAGAAGGCTGAGAAGCTATGTCTCCTAGTGTAAAGAAACGCATCGTCATGAATGGAGTCACCATCTTTATGTCACAGTACTAGGCTGTCAGCTATTAGAAAGCAGTGACACCTCAAAATGGCACATTTCAAAACTGTACCCACACAGTTTCAAAGCCAAAGTTATTCTACTGTGCTAGTATTTTCCAAACTAGAAGCATTAATCAATTCCATAAGGCCGAGGATTTAGCTCAGCGGCATAAGCACCTGCCTGGCAAGCGCTAGGTCATGAGTTTGAGCCCCAGCACAAAAATAAATAAATAATCAATTCCATAAAGATTCCTGCCATTTTCTTTGACCTAACAGTTCACAAACTTCTTAGACTACACAACAGGTTGTCAAGGTTGTCTGCATTCACATGTGTGTTTGCAGGGTTCTATAAAACTTTGTGAAAGCTGTACCTATGTTAGTGCTCTACAGGTGTGAACAGAATACTTATCCCAAAATATCTAACAGAGAAGACACATGTGCTGTTACTTAAAAACAAAAATCTTCAGTAGCAAACATTAGGTATATCTTACAAAGTCTGTACCAGACTGGGGTTTTTCTTTTTTCGAGACAGGGTTTCACTAATCAATTCAGGTTGGCCTTGAACTCACTTTGTAGCCCAAGCTGGCCTCAAACTTGCAGCGATCCTCCTACCTCAACCTCCTGAATGCTAGGATTACAGGCATGCACTACCATGCCCTGCTGTAACAAGATTTTAAGTACCACTACGGTTCAATAATTTTTCAGAACTCACTCTTACCTTGAAAGATAGCTTTATTTGATAATCCCAACGCAGGGACAGTAGCTCCTTCTGGAAGATCGCTGTCTTGCTAGAGTAAGAAATAAGATACGTAAGCTTTAAAGTTACTGCTACCTCAACTACTATAAAAGGCATGTTCATAATAAACGCTGAGAAACTGTTTTAAGACCCCCTTGTGTGGACATATGCCTGCTGTTCTACCTCCTGAACCAAGAGATGCAATGCTGAGCAACCACTCTCCGACAGACAGGCTCTAACCCCTTCCCTCACCCAATCCACAGACTGTCATCCTGTCATCCATGAGCTCATCAAATCCTGTGGCTCAATGGTTTTTTGGTTCTGACAAGAAAGGCAGTACACTGGAAACGGAGAGCCCTGATCTCCACCTCCAAGAAGGCCCCACAGGCATATCTCTGATAATGATCCTACAAACACAGATGTTTCCCAGAAAGTAGTTTCATTAAACATATTTAAATAACTGAAAACTGTATTTCAAAACTTGACAAGTCATTTGAAGTGACAACGCTTTAGTCAGATTCTGCAATTTAAAGCACTAAGTTATTACATGTGAAACAATATGCTAGCCATCAAACCTGGCACAAGACCATATGCTAAGAGTGTTTCTTACAATTTAAACTTTAATACACAAACTGAAACTAAACACAAACGTGAATAATGTGAGTTGAAGCACCATTGAGAATGGCTACCTGGGCCATAAGGAACTACATACTTTATCTCTGAAATAAACAAAAATAACAGAGTGGAAAAAAGCAATAAGCACTCCTATATGGTTATCCCATCTCTTAGTATGGCAGTAAAGACTGGAAGAGAGCAGGAGACATTCCAGTCTACAGAGTTTCTGCATTTATGACACAAAACTGACTGTATACCTGGACTGAGCCTTTTGTAGAATCCCACGTTTGGTGGATTAACAACTGGTGGGCAACTTCTAGTACCTGAACTGAATCAGTGTGGGGCTGGAAGTGGAGGGCCCACCTGAGGATTGTGGCCAACAGCATAAAAAGGAGACGTGGAGAGGAAGATGGTGCTGCTGATTCTCCTAGAGGAGTTTGTCATGCTGGCTTTCCGGACATGAACTTAACTATTCTCATCACTGGAGGAGCTCAGCGCCTCACTGTCACTGAGAAGAATGGCTGGGCTTCACATTGGGGAGCTCTGGTCCTTACTTTGAGCATCACTTCCTAGCTTTGGAGGAGAAAATAGTGTGTTGTTGATTCTCTTGGAGAAGCTTGTCATACAGGCTCTCCTAATACGAGCTTGACTATTCTGTCAAGAGCTTGGTACCTAATTGTCACTGAGGATGGGGTAGGGTGCTTTTGGGGGGAGCTGTGGTCCTTACTTTGAGTGTTGCTTCCGGGCATTAGTGCAGATCCCTCAGCCTGCTAGCACAGATCCTTCATCCCACTGGCATAGACTTTCCAGATTCCACTACTGACCTCTGGATCTTCCCCATATAGATCCTTGAAACAGACTTGCATGAGACATTGTTGTGAGCTCTAGGCTTCTAGTCAGACTTGTGAAGAACCTAGTTAGACATGTGGAGGTCATTGCCATGGACTCTAGGTTTTCAGTTGAATGCATGTTGGACACTGCCATGGAATCCAGGCCCTCAGCTGGGTTCTTTGGATCTCTAGTGTATGGACAGATCTCCTGCACTCTTTTGCATTTGACTCTTGGGGTGACTATTATAAAATACTCCTATAAATTATGTGTCCTGTATTAATGCCTTTCCCTCGCAAACCCTGAGTTCAACACCTTGAAACTTCATTTCAGTCCCAAGAATTGAAGAGATCCTGAATAGAACTCCCCCTCCACACCTATATGGTAAACTCAGCAATTACAAACAAGACTTCCTTTGGCTCTCATTCTAACTGCCCATTATTACTAGGAACAAGCAGAACACAATCTTAAATCCTTTCAGTGTAATTAAGAAAGGTCACGGCATGAAGCACATGTACTCCAGCAAATGTAGCTAAAAACTTCAAGTGACTCTCAGCTCTTCTCCCAGCTTGCCCAGACAGTGCAGTTTCACTTTCTTCAGTCTCCAGACCCTCTCATAATTCTCCTTGTCCCCAGATTCTTTTTACCACATTCTATGTGTGGGAGATTCCAACAGCACTCTAGTCTGAGGTGTGCCTGCCTCCCAAGATACTCTGTTTGACTTTCCCTCACCCCTCCACTTCCCTCTCCTTGCCAACACACCCCCGAAAGTGCTAGCCACCTTTCTGCTTGCCCTCTCCTTCCTCCCTTCTGCCTTCTGTACTTGTCTTTCTGAGCTGAGAACATCTGTGACTCAAGGGTAAGCAAAAGACTGTACAATAATTTCTATAACCCTTGTATTTTCGTAAGTAGCTCAAATCTTTTATAGCAAAGGGGTATAATCGAAAATAAAAACCCATTAAATGTGTTCTCATTACTCTAACACAATGACTTCTTTTTTCCATGAAACTATTTTACTACCTAAAGATTTGGTAATTACTTGTTTTTGCTTTCTCAAATGTATTTTTAAAGTATTTTAATTAGTACAAATTTATAGTACATAATATTTACTTTTCTTGAATGGAGCTGCTACATGTAATAACACATTTTAATTCCTTTTTTCATCTTTCTTCTCCCCTCTGTCTTCTCTCCCTCCATCTCTTGATCCCCTCTCCATTTGAGAAAGATCTATTTCCCTACTTCCTATTATCTTTCATTTTGCCCTTTATTTACAATTTGCGCTTCTCATATAAGTGAAACCATGTGATATTTACGTTTGTGTCTGACTTATTTCACTTAACATATTGTCTCAAGGTGCATGCATTTTCCTACAAATGACTCAAGTTTATCTTTCTTTATAGCAGAGTAGTGCTCCACTATGTGTAAATGCCACATTTTCTTTATCCATTCATCTGCTAACAGGCTACTTCTAAGATATAGCTATTACGAACTGTGCTGCTATAAACATGGGTGTGCACGTGTCACAACAATATGATGTCTTTTACTCTTTCAGGAAGCTAACAATGAAGGGGAATAGCTGGGTCAAATTCGCAGTTTAGTTTGTTGTGTAATCTCCATACTGATTTCCACAGTGGCTGTACTAGTTTACACTCCCACCAACACAGAAAGGTTCCTTTGTCCCTGCAGCCTTGCCAGCATCTGTTCTTATTACCTGGCTTCATTTTGTTAGTTACACTGCCTCCTTACCCCTATCTTACAGAAAGATAGTAATCTCTTTGAAAATAGGATCTATCTTTTATAATTTATTTTAATTACCTATCACAGTGATAATATATAAACCCATTTCATAAAAGAACACAATATTGCTGCTTTATAGTGTTTTGAGTTCATCTGTTAAACAAAATTACTGGTTTATTATTTGTATAACTAAATGCCACAGTGCACACAAAAGTTTGTCAAACCATTAAGGAATGATAACTTCTGAGCACTTGTAGGCTCAAGCAAAAAATGCAGAATTTAAAACAAAGTGACTACATTTAAGTAAACTATTTAGAAGAAATACTCACATTGCAAAGCACATGACTCAGTGACTGTCCTGAAATGGCACAAAAATTTTCCACAAAATTCCGAGGTGCAGAAAAAACTCGAAGAACCTTTTCGTCTGCTCCAGATACAAACTGAAACCGATTAATCATTGTCAAACACTTCAGGTCATATCCATGTATCTGAGGCCTTGCAATTTCATGCCAAGTCACCTGGGTATTAAAATAAGATAAACAAAAATGACTGTATTTTAAAAAATAATTCTTTTCAATAAGCTAAATATGAAATGCAAAATTATTATGCCAGAGCTATAACCATGAAGCAAATTCATCCACAAATAAATTTCTAACTATTGATAAAACAAGAGCCACAAAAAAAAAAACTTCCTGTTATGGCTTGTGTCTAGATGTCCCACCAAAACCTCGGTCACAGAGAGGGCCTTAACAGAGGTGGCTGGATCGGAGTGTGTAAAGCTGGGATTCAGGGTGTGTGATAACTAAATGAGTCCACTGATCCGTTTGGCACCACCCGAATCCCAGTAATTTAGATATAACATAAAAGGAGCAGAAAGATGCTTTTAAGGTCTCTTGTTGCTTTGCTACTTTCTGCCTGCCATGAACTGTTTTATCCTCTAAAATGCCACCCCGCCTTGGAACCAACTGATTATGGACTGAAACCTCTACAAATTGTGAACTAAATAAACCTTTTCTTCCTTAATTTTTGGGCATCAGGTATTTTGTCTCAGCAATGCGAAAAGTAATATGACAATTCCAAATCATCTTGACTTGTTTTTTAGTTGATTATGGATATTGCTTAATGAGAGCTATCATGTGCTACTCAGATAGCAATGTCACTGACAAACTTCCTTAGCTCTCACAGACTGACCTCTGGCCAGTTTTGTGAACTTTCATCAGAAATTAAAGTGGAGGAACCTCACTCTTTCTTACCACAGAGCAGTTTACTGGCTTACTAGTGGTAAAGTTTTATGGTCAAGAATGAAAATTGTCTTAAACGAGAACTGCTGTCAATCACTACTGTTTAACATTATATGACTTTAGAGATCAGCTTTTACTATAACCTTGATGTTTCCAAATTACTTGAACTTAAAATGTGGCTAGATGTAGTAGAAGCACCAGTAATCCCAGTACTAGGGAAGCTAAGGCTACCTACTGAATTCAAGGACCAGCCAGGGATAAAACTCAGTGACACAGTGCCTACCTGGCAAGAGCAAAGTCCTTGTTCAATTCCTGTTAGCAAAAAACAAAAACAAACAAAAAACCTGAATTCAAGGACCAGCTTGAACTACATGGTGAGACCTTGTCTCAAAAGAAAAAAAACCCTAAAATTGTAATACATATCACTTGTGTGTTAAATTAAATAAATACATTTTGATGATCATCATTTCGATTATTATTTAAAATGCAGAGATTAGAAATATGTTTAAATTTTAAAGAAAAGGTCAAATTATTTTCCAGAATGGCTGGTCCATTTTGCATTCCCACCAGCAATGTATCAAAGTTTTAGTCAATTTGCATCCTTACCAGCACTTGTTACTATCTGTATTTTTTAACTTTAGCCAACCTAGAGTGGTTACAGCAGTATCTCATTATGTTTTTAATTTACATTTTCCTAATGCCTGTCAATCTTAGCCCACTTTGCATGTGCTCATAGAAGAGTTTTAAAGTGGATTAGTCAGCTAGGTAGACATTTTACCTGTGACTGGTCTTTTCTTTTCCATGGAGCAAAAAGTCGAGTTGTCTGATCAGTACCAACAGTGATGATAAATTCTCCTTCTGGATCCCACATTAGATCTTGAACACCATCGAAGTGTCCTGAAATGACAATCTCTGGAGTCCATTCTCTCTGCAATGAAAGTGCTCATGACAGGTATCAAAATAATCAAAAACCATCACCATTCAAAATAAAGCATGCTTG
>PVJX010015175.1:0-43273 GCA_004027295.1 Dolichotis patagonum
TGACAAAACTGTGTGGAGAAAATAGCCCTTTTCCATTATTGGTATTAGTATAAACTGCGATGATCACTATGGAAATCAATATGTATATTTCTTTAAAAAGTAAAATAGAAATTCCATTTGACCCAGCAATTCCCCTTCTAGGTATCTTTCCAAAAGAGTTAATAATGCCATACTACAGTGATGTACATATACCCATACTTATAACAGCACAATTCATAATATCTGAATCCTATAAATAGCCTACATGCTCACTAATGGATAAAGAAAATGTACTTATAGACACCAGAGTACTACTCTGCTCAAAACATAACAGTTGAGGCATGTGAAGGAAAATGAATGTACCTTGAGATCATATTGCCGAGTGAAGCAAATCAGACACACAAGCTTAACATTGTATGGTTTCCCTTATATTTAAAAGTTAACATATAAATAAATGTGGAATAAATGTGAAATAAAAGACAGTAGGAAAAGAGAGAGAATAGAAAAAGACAGATATAGAAAAAGACAGATAATAGGAAAAGAAAAGAAGAAGAGGTAGTTGGATTCTAAATATATGTCTTCTGTTCACTTAGTTTCATTCCAATATGGTGTGAGATCTCAATTTACAGGATTTCCAATAAATTGAATATGTTAAGGTCTTCATTGTTGCTATGAGCATAGTACATCTGGGTGAATATTTCTCATGCTTTTGAGAGGACTGTGCTTTCCAGGTTTTGCATACAGTGTGGTGCTCAATGGTAGGCAAGATGTTGCTGATTTTGACTTCCATTGCAGATCTTTGTACCTTTTATAGCTAGCAATTTTTGAGCAAGATGTTTTGAACCTTATGGTGATATTTGTGGATCTATGACTTTCCCTTAAGTTTCTTGTTTTGCCTTATTTGTTTAGGTGCTTTGTTTAGTGACATATGTATTAACAACTGTTTGTTCTTATTGGAGAACTGCTTTTTGTATCATTATATAACCACTATAATCCTTGTTTTTTTTTTTTGAGGTACAAATTGAATAGTATCAAATTAACTTAGTTTCAGCAAGTTGTGTTGAATCAATAGTCAACTAGTGTGTCTAGCTGCATAATATTTTATTTGATCTGTGCTTTTCTGTTTACCTTATATTTGTTGTATTTTTTGAATTTTTTTTACTTTTTAAATAGATATATGAGGCAATTTATAAAAACAAAATAGACAAGAGGCTGGGAAATTGCCATGTAGATTCACAGTTTAAGGAAGATGGGAAAATACTGCAGGACTAATTTTTAGCTATATTTTCTAATGTCAATTTAGCAACATAATATTTGAGCATGATTTGATAATATGTACTATGCAGATGCAACAGGAATTAATCAGATTTCATCCATTCTGCTTCATAAGATCTAATAAGGTAAGGTGATGTGAGACTAGGAAAATAAAACCTTACGTGCTTTTCAGAAGGTGATGGTACAGCTACCTGGAAATTCCATGGGAACCAGTGAAGACTTACTATCACATGTGATCCAAGTCTCTTCAGCTGGGCTGGCCAATCTCTGCTGCCATGGAGAGGATGTACACTGCCACAGTGTGTCAGGCCCTATTGGACACTGCACCTTGTCCACCCACATGAGCCTGGATAGTGTTTTGTCTGAAGATGCAGGTTCAATAGTTCCATTGTCTCCACAGCTGAGGTGTTTGCACACAACTCCCACAGTGGTCTCAGACATGTCATTCCTGCCGACTGTGCCCCAGGCTCCATTGTAAAACACTTCCAGACGTCCTGAACACGTGCCTTCCCCTGTGAGTCTCAGAGACATAAACTCTGAGGTGAAATACAGAGTGAGTAGTTAAACACCTCTTGAGATTTGGAAGAATTCCTCTAGTGTGACGTGAGAGATGTTTTAAAAATAGACACATCTTGTCACTAGTATTTATTTAGTAACTTCTGGACAATTTAGTTGATCTTAGCAAAGTATAGTATTTATTCTATCATACCTTATGACTTCATAGTCTTGGATTTTCTTTTTGTGACTTTAGATCTTTTTTTAAACAGTATTGTCAGTGATGGTTTCCAGATCCAATTAAAACCTCAGAGCTTTCCTTTCATTACAAAGTTTGATTTTCTCACGAACTTACTGCAATTTTAACCACAAGGATCTTACTCTGTTATTGTTTATTTTAACTGATACATAAAAGTTTTAATGCTATGTGGAGATAGTGTGATAACTCAATTCATGTGTACGTGTTCTTTGATCAAAGTGAAATGTTGAACATATTCTTGTCCTCAAGTGTTTATCACTTCTGTGCTTGTTTCTTTTCCTTTTTTGGACAACAGCCTTTGACAGGTAAAATTTAGTGAGACACAGTTACTAAAATCAATATTTTGTATACCGTCTTAAAATGAAATAAAGTAAATCCCTGACTTGTGAACACTTGGGTTGTGTATTTTCACAGATATGAATGGATTTTTCATTATGAACATTTATAGATGCTACCAAATTATGTATGTAGCTTACATATCTATCACACATTATCACAGTTGTGCTGCTGTGTGTTAATTGAATAGTGTGAGAGTATACAGTAGTTCAGGACAGTTAGGAACTTACTGTATTCATGTATTAGGATGTTTTTGTGCTTTGCATTGTATATCTGTATCAAAGGTGTATAAGACTCATTTTTGCTGTACTTGCAAACCAAACCCACTTAACAAATGCTCTCTCAGGATGAAACTTATTCGTCAATTGGGGACTTACTGTATTTCCTTGTGAAACTTTAGATTTTTTTGTGTATGCCCTATAGTAGATTAAATCATTAACTATGAATCAGTCAGTCAACCTGAAAAAATGTTACTCAGCTATAATATTGTGTTCCTCCACATATTCTTTCTATTTCATGCTGGCTTCCGAAGCTTATCAAGTATACAGGGAAAAAGAAGTGACTTCTTAAAATAGTTCTTGATGCTATGAGGAAAAAAATCTCTTCTATCCTATTGAACAGCTACTCAAGCATGATGATTATCTTTGTTTCTGTAGAATGATGCAGGGGATTGTATTTCTTTTTTTATCTAAGTAATCTACTTTAATATTATTATTTTTATCAAGTGTTAGCTGCTAATTATTTTCAAATATCAACTTCTATATCAATAAAACAATTTCATTATTAAAACTTCATGATATCCAAGCTCATTTCTCAGTTTTGCTGTTTATAATATCTTACTACCTTGCAGATGAGGCAACTTCTCAAACTCATACTCCTGGACTCTTAACTCAGGCAATTATCTCCTGGATTTTTAGGATTTTTAGGAAACTCTTTCAAATTACTGTAATTTCCTTCACTACACTGTCTCCCATCTAACTCTTGTTTGTGTAATTGTGACCAGGCTTATTTGTGAAATTTACCTGAGCAGATAACTCCTGCATCCTCTTTATGCCTGCAATTATGCTGACCCCAGCCGTGAGAATGGCACTGCCAAATGTGTTCTTCTTTTCCATTGCAGTTTATCTCATCAAGCCAGATAGGCCCTGTTCCTTCTCCAAAATGTGCAGAACCAGTAGCATTAATGGCCATGCCACAGCCTAGCTGTCTGCACACCACGTGAGCATCACTGAGATCCCAGCTGTCATCACAGATGGTGCCCCAGGAACCCTCGTGGTAGACCTCTACTCTCCCAGCACAGTGACTATTTCCATTTACCACGCGCACTTGACTGTTTTCTGGAAAAGGGAATGAAATACTAATGAGAAGCATTCTTAAAGATTGAAATCATTTTCATGGGTAGCCACTGTGTCTCACCTAAGCAGGTAGCAGCACTTTCTTGTGGCACGGAAGATCTGGTTGGCTCCGGAGGTGGTGAATTGCATGGCAATAATCTCTGAGACTGGTTTCCTACAAATACCAAACTGTTCTGTCATATAAGATGCTAAAGTTTAGGGTGAAGAGTGAGCATCACACAAAATGTTACACAGATGAGGACAAACATGGTTTTCAAGAGATGAGAAGGTGAGTGGGTCAACAGGGCTGTGGTTAAATCAGGTGTTCTGAGTAGAGTATGGCCCAAAGTAAGCACTAGATAGCAATGAGGTTCATGACAACTAGGGACTCATCCTCTAAAAAGACAAATGAGATTAATACTCTGACACACTCCTCATTACCCTCAAAATGAATGATTCCTTTTTACTTCTCTTCTTTGTCACTGTAGATACACCTGGTCTTAGGGCAAACCACTGTGAGAGGTGTTCGCTATAGCCTGTCCTTCATCGTCTTACCTGAGCAGATGACAGAGGCCACTTGGCTTTCAGAACACAGTGATGCACCGAGAGCAGTTAAAGGACAGTCTCCCATATGCTCCTCAGTCCCATTGCAGTGGAATGTGTGCCTCCAGACCTGGCCACTTCCTCTCCCAAAATGTGCTCCTTCTGGGGTAGAAAGGGCAACTCCACATTTCAGCTGCTGGCATAAAACATGGGCATCTTCCATGCTCCAGTGAGAGCTGCAGAGGGATCCCCAGACTCCAAGTACCTTGAGCTCCACTCTTCCTTCACACGAGGACTTGCCATCGACCAGGCGAATTTCTGTGTATCCTGGAAGGGGATAGAGCCTTAGAAAGAGGCCTGTGAGTGCCTAACCCTTCTCTCTTCCCACTATGAGAAAAACGTGAAGATGCTCTCAGGGTCTCACTTGAGCAAATTATGCCAACTCCTCTGTTGTGGCCACAAGTCCCATCTTGGCGAGGTGCAAGTGGGCAGAGTGAAAGATGGGACTCGCTTCCTTTACACTGAAACTCTTCAGCCCAGATCTGTCCTTTGCCTTCTCCAAAGTGAGCTCCCCCTAAGATGGAGATGACTGAGCCACACTGAAGTTCCCTGCACAGAACACTGGCAGCTTCCAGAGAGAAGTCGGAATCACAGACAGAGCCCCATTTGTCCCCGTGCTTCACTTCCACACGACCAGAGCAAGGAATGTTCCCGTCAACTAGCCTGGGCTCCCTGTGGGCTGAAAAACAACAGCACAGGAAAAAAAAATCATGATTTCTATATTTTCTCTTATTATGAGGTGAAGAATTGGGGTAAAAAAATGAGATGGTGAGCCAGAGCATATATCGATCTTTCATACTTATTTGTCTTTGATTTTAGCCTAGGAGTGATCATGGAAAATTCTGGATGTCCCCATTCCTCATTGGATTTCTGACAAATTTCCATTCCTGCTGTGAATTGTCCCCATCCAGAAGTAACTTCTTTTTTCTTCCAGCATCCTACTCTTCTATTTACACACAAAGTATAGCTAGCTACTGTGTCAGTTCTCAACCCACTGTACTCTGGATTTGGCCTCAAATTTCTATGGCTCTAATTAAAATGTTTCAATGTAGTTTTCAGAATGAACTTTAGACATCTCCTCACTGAAATCTACTGCACTTGACATGGGTGAACTTTCATTCTCCTATTTTCGTTCTGACTCCCATTCTTCAATCTAACCTTCTGCATTATAACTCTTCCTTGAGTCATTGTTCTGTCAATATTTTCTACTCTGTGGACAAATGTCAACTAACAACAAATAGATTTTTATACATACTTTTCAGTTTTATGATAATAAATGTATCTTTTTGACATCTGGAAATTAAGGTATTAAAAAAATACAGGATGTGTCTTTTGATAAGGTTACTATAATCCTTACTCAATAAATAATATCCAAACCCAACTGGAATCACTTGTACATGGGCCAATTTTTATATCACCATAAATTGTGGTAACAATAATGATATAATGAACATTAAGTGAATACCTGTTAAATGTGTGATTTTAATAAGCATTTGACAAACACCACATCAATCTTTCAAAATGCGTGAGAGTACAACTGTTAATACAATTCCAACTTTACAGACTAGGAAGCTGAAGTACAAGAGGGTGTGTTAGTTTGCTAGAGTCATGTAAAAAGTTAGAAAAGGTTAGAATTTGAAGTCAGGCAGTGTATTCCAGAACTTAGAACTTGAAGTTTACAGTGTCTGTCACCTCTACAACACATTTCTTCTTCTCTGTGTGCACTACTGTTGCTTCAATATTTTGTCATCCTCTGTCATGGAGATCTTTGCAGTACCTTTTTGAGCTTCCTTCAACATTCTCTTTCCAAGAAATCTATCCCATGATCATCCATATGTTACTAAATTCCAAATATTTTCCGATTTTTTCCTTCAACATTATTCAGTTTCCCTACTTACTGTATAATAATTTATCCTTACAGCAAATATTATTACACACTTACACCATAGTCTGACATTATGTTAGGCATTTGATGATGGATACACTAAAAAGTTTATCACAAAGTTCATCTATCCTTGAAGATGAGTCATTTTAATATTGCAATTATAATTATTACCACTGAAGCTCGTATTTATCACATACTGGGTGATTCCTGTAAGGTTGACAGTATTGTTCCATCAATTTATTTGCCAGGGGTGAGTTGGGTCACAGTACAAAAAGTCTTAGATTCTCCAAAGTTTCTCAGATACTAAAATTAAAGAAATAGGATATATACTAATTTCTTAGCATATTTTAATACATTCTCCTCTCTTCTTAATGAGTTTAATATCTAGGACTCTATTAATTACACTCAGTGTTCCAGCCAAAAAGCATTTGTGCATGCTAAAATTTTTTGTGCTCATGTGCCTCTGCAAAGAACTTTTCTATCTATACTGTATGTACCTGTCTGGAAAAGGCTATTTCTTTCAGAGGTTGCTCAATTTCAGTTAGATCAGGAGTTTTCCAAATAAACAAATTGTGAAGAAGAGTTTAAGTACTACAGTCATAAAACCGAATGGTGGAAATGAGGAATTCTAAAACACTTAGTATAGCTGAAATTTAACATGTAAATAAAAAGGACAGCATATATAATAAATGGAACATTGACTGTAAACATATGCTGTGTCAAGCAAAAGAACACAGACATCAAAATAAGTAATCATTTCCCTTAACAAACTCAGAGGTAATTTGAATTACACAGAAAATGCAAATACTTTAAATTCATTTTTAAAAATGAAATCTATGCAAAGACTACATATGCTAACTCTAACATTTAAAAAATAAATACAAGTCCAAGGATTTAGCTCAGTGGCACAAGCACCTGCCTGTCAGGTGTCAGGCCATGAGTTTAATCCCCGGTACCAAAATAAGTGAATAAATAAATACATAAATAACTCCTCCTGTCACTCATCCTCATGGTTTCCCTATTGCTAGCACCATGGCATGTGTATGCCTTCAGGTTTAGTTAATTTCTCTATTCTGGTTTATTTTATGATCATATAAACGTAGGTTAAACCGTTCCAGACATGACTATATTCTGTATTACAGCACTATAGAATACTTCACCATTTCAAAATATCATCAAATATCTACTAAATCTCTTAAAACAAAATAAGAAGTTAAGGGACTTCAAACTGAAGTATCTTATATCAAAGAGATGTTATTTTCCTTAAATTTTGAGCTATGACTAAAAAGCAAAACCTTCATCTTAATTTTGATTGATGTCTGTGTTCTTGTATGAACATGAAATTCCTGCAAGGCATCATTGACTGGTATGCAGCCAGTTCTGTTAAAATTTGGACAGCCCTGAAAGCTTAAATAAAGGCAGTTCCTTAGATCAAGCCTCAGATGAGCTTTTTTACTTTTTCTGCCTCACTTGTCTGGAGCAACTTTAAGCAAAATAAAATACAAACAATGAAAAACAGACCAAAAGCAAATAAAAACAATGTTTTTACCTTCCACAATGAAAACTTGTTTTATACTTACAAATAAGTCATTTCTATAAGTATTCTCATTTCCTTTCTCTGAAAATATTTGAGTCTAGGGCAAAAAAGAAATTCTGCCACTCAAAAAGTAATTTAGACTCAGTTTTGGTTTTTATTTTATGAACATGATAAAACATATCTACTCATATCATGGGTTGGCTTCCTTATATCATTTAATCTGTATTCATAATTACAATATTGGAAGCTGAGCTCTTTAGAGATTTTTCCTTCTGAAATCTGTAAGAATGCACTTATTTTACATAAAAGCCATTAAAAAAATTTTCTACCCAAATTTATCTCCTTTGATTAACAAAATAAACTTTTTCCTGGCAATGTAACTAAATTTCTTTCTCTTTAAGAAAATGAACAAATCATGAGAGATAATTAGAATTGCTTCTTTTATTTAGTAAAATAACATATATAGCATAATTTAATGATATATAAATAAATGTTTTATCTTTTGGTATTTATAACTTGGAACTAGCAATATTGAAAATGACACCCTACATCCTAATATCTTATTCCCAAATTGAGCATTGGAAAACAATGAAATTTATGGTCCACATATAAACTCAATGAGTGTCTCTAAATAAAACAGAATTCTAGTTTTTTGTTTTTTCTTATGTCCAAGTTTAAAATGACCTTAAAGCAGGGGCCAATAATTAAGAGAAAGGAGATGATCTCAGTATAGATCAACCTATGCAAATATCCCCTGTGGCTGTAGTTACTTTTGCAAGACACTGGTGTAAAAGGACAAGCCTATTAAGCTTGAAAAGAACTGTTCTGCTGCTTTTATGCATAGCTGACATTGGCCAATGCTACCTCAGTTTTTGAACCAATGCAAGGTTTTCTAGACCCAAGTGAGCAGAAACTGAGATGTGAAAGTTGTGTATCCCCAGCAGATATTCATTTAGAACCACACAGAGATGTGCTGATGAAGAACAATGTACCTGGAAGAACTGCGCCAGCTGCAGCACCTGTACCTACCAGGGCAGGAGCCAAAGGACACCCCAGAAGGCAGAACCTACATCATCACACTGACTTCCCACAGTGCTCACACAGCTGCTCATTATCCCTGCCCAGCAGGATTTGATAGTTACTGCATTAAAACAATTCTGCATATGTCTTGGAGACCACAGCTACTAAAATGTTCTTAAACTCCTTGTTTATTTGACTTGTTTTCAATGAGAAAAAGTAAACTATCTGTTTTAGCTACTGTTTTGTTACCTATGTAGCATAACTAAATAATAATTTAAAATGCAGTAGGGAAATCCAGAAAACTTTCTAAATTTAGAAGGAAATGGCCCAAAATGCAATTATATGTATACATGCCCAGAGACATGCAAAGCCTTTCAAAATGGTCATATACTGAAAAATGTTTAGATTCAGCATAATTCAGTGTGGCAATATATATTTAGTACACATCATACAAAAAAATAGTAATGTGTCAAATATAGCTCTTATCTCAAAAGGTAATTCAATTAAATTTCTTTTAAGAATAAATCCCAATGCTATACTGAGAAAAAGTTTTGCATCTAAATGTAACAATTCATAAAGTTTGAAAATAAATGAATAAAAATCAAAGCAGTGGTTAGATATTAATAATAGGTTTGATGCAAAACAAAAACCATTAGTCACAGGAATTTGAGAATGTTAAAATACTGAAATGAAAAATTCACAATGGCTACAGAAAAAGCATATGAAGAACTGTTTCAGGTTATCACAACATCAGTTCGTCAGTTATATGTTTTAGTTACTGCACCCAATAGTAAACCTGAAACATTTTTAGTTTTAAGAAAAAGAAAGTTAATTTAACAGCTATCTGAAGAACCAAACAGAATCTAAAAAAATCAGAAGTAAATTAACAGGAAACAAGAACAAATTTTAATGAATTAGAAAAAAAGATGAAACTTTTTAAAAAAATATACAAATGCTGATTTTTTCAAAGCAAATTAAGTTAATCCAACAGTCAATCTTATCAAGTAAAAGAAATAAAAAGCAAAACTAAATGCACATAATAATAAATAAGATAAATGTCATAGATACAGAGTTAATTCACAAAGCTCTTTACAAATTTGAAATTATGATCAAGATATTTTCCTAAGTAGAATTTTAATATATAGAAATATATACATATATAAAATCCCAGTACAAAAAGAGGTGATACTTATATATGAGTGTGTTTGATTTTTTCTTACATAAAATATTTCTTAAATGACATGTAAATACCTGAACCATATAAGTTCTGAGGGGAAAGAAATAGAACTAGAGATAATAGTCAAGAAAATATTTACATTTTTCTGCTTGCTTTAGGTGATTTTTTTAAATTAATTTTATTGGTACACTTTTGACATACAAAAAGATCACATTCATCACAGAGGATTTGAAACTGTACGTAATATATCTTAATTCTTTTTTGTTTCCTTTCTTTCTCTTTCTTTTCCTTCCTTTTCCTTCTCTTCTGTTCCCTTCTCTTCTCTTCCCTTCCCTTCCCTTCTTTTCCTTTCTCTTCGTTTCCCTTCCCTTCCCTTCTCTTCCCTTCCCTTCCTTTACTTTCCCTTCCAAGTTTTGTAAAGGAAGAGAGTAAGAAGCATTTACTTTTTCATACTTTAAACCTTAAAGCTTGAGAATATACTTCCTAGTCAAGATTTTTTTAAAGTAATATAGCAATTTAATCCTCTGTCTTCAAGGATTGTGAGGGGATAGTGCCCACCTAACCAGAAGTGAGTACAACTTATGAAGCAAATGCACCTGAGAACAAACTGAGTTTGAGGGGTACCTGAGACAAGTCATTTGGTCTGTAGTTATGTGGGACATAACATCTCTGCCTGTGACTGTGTCTCACAGGTTCAATGGTTTTCTCTCGCACTGTTTCCTTTAATATCCTTTTACCAAAGGAGTAACAGATGTAGCAGTACATCACCTGAGAGTTGAAAAAAGCTTCACTTAAACACAGTTTTCTGTTGTATACGTATGATTACCATAAAATACAAAAGATTTTCCTCAGCCTGGAGAGCTCACAACTCCCTTTTGAACTTTCAAAAGAGGTTGCCATGAAATATATGTATATTTTCAAAGTGAACAAAATTCATTCATGGTAAGATAGAGGAGCTAAGGTTAAGTCAACCAGTTTATCCAACATACATATTTTTAAGTTATATACTAATATTCCCATGAAAGACATATATTAGATCTATTTTAAAATTTTTGAGCCTCTTAATTTTTTATACCTCCATCAATTTAAAAAAATTACTCAAGGGGCTGGGGATTTAGCTCAGCGGCATAAGCGCCTGCCTTGCAAGCAGCCAGTCGTGAGTTCGATCCCTGGTACCGATAAAAAAAAAAAAAAATTACTCAAATGTCAAAAATTGTAAAACAAAAAAATGCTCCAAAATACAAAATAAACTGTAAGTTTTCCGAGACTCTCACAGTAGAATCTGTGTAGATGTTTTTTGGTTTCATGGTGCATCTAGTCAAGGAGAACAATATTTCTTTTCAATTTCAAAAATATTACTAAATGTTAATATTCTTAGAATTAAGCTTCTTCTTAATGAGTAGTTTAAAAGTCTTACCTGAGCAGGTAACTTGGGCTTCTCCATAGTCACATTTCTGTTCACTCCATTGCCAATTCTCGCAGCCCCAAAGAGAGGTTTCATTTCCATTACAGCTGTTTATTTCCAGCCATGCTTTTGCCGGTTTAGTTTTAGAGTACATTATAGAAGATGTTTGAACCGCAGATCCACATCCCAGCTGTTTGCAAACTATATCAGCCTCTTTCAATGTCCAGCCTCTGTCACATACTTTTCCTACAACTTTCTGTATTTCTACTTCCACCGTCCCAGCACAGCGGCTTCCTCCACCTGTAAGTCTCAGATCCAGATCTGATCCATCTGAAAAAGAAACAGAAAAGTAGACTGTAGACTCCTACCCTGTTTAACAACAAAAGGATGGTTTTAATCCTCCTCCTTCCCAAATACTTAGATAGTGGAAATTGTCTCAATGGCAATGTCTTTCCTGACATTTTAAGAAACAAGTATGGACCATGAATTAGATTAGAAATCATATTGTACTTTTAAGGATATTTTAAAATGTCAGTGTCTGAATCATATGCGCAATTCTGGCATGAAGGAGAGTCCTATAAAAGTGTAACTCTCTGAGCCTCAGGTAAATTTAGAATTTGAGGTGCTAGTCCCTAACAGTATTCTAAATAATTGTTATGGGTAACAGAGTTAGACAGATCTCCATACTCTTAAATGCAGAATGTGTCAAAGATTTTTCACCATGATAAAGCAATTTTCAACAACAGACTTGTTAGGTATTCTCATTGTTTATATCTCAAAAGCTATTCTTACTCTGGAAGGACACAGATCCTTTCCTGTCTGCTTTCCTTGTTGTTTGAACTCACCAGAGCATGTCACTCCAGCATCTTCATTATGTTTGCAAAAATGTTTTCCCCACTCTTCATGTCTACAGTACCACAGAGCAGATTCATGTCCTTTACAGGCAACTCTATCAAGCCAAATATTTCCAGATCCTTCACTGGCATTTACACGACCCGGGACAGTGATGGCAGTTGGACATCCTAGTTGCTTGCATACCACAGCAGCATTATGACTATCCCAGTTGTGGTCACATATCGTCCCCCACTCTCCTTGGAATTTCATTTCCAGTCTTCCTGAGCAATCAGTGACTCCATCTACCAATCTCATGCCCATATCTGCTCCCTCTATAAAAGGAAACTATAAGTTAGTTATTAGCTAATAACAATAAGAGTGTCTATAAATAGCTCAAAAAGGAGAGATATGTCTAGAGGCATAGATCATCTTGATATACTTACACTGAGAATTATTAAAGACATGAGGCAGATAGGTCTGGCAAAAAGACAGTACTTTCAGAATAGAGAGCCAAGAAGCATTCCTAAGAGGAAGTCCAGAGCAGCAATTTTATGTAAGATCTGATTGTTTCGTGATTAGGATGTTTTGTTAGAATTGTGCATATTTTCTTATTATGATACATTTGCATGTGTTTAGGTTTTATCCACAAACTCTATTTTGCCTCAGTACTCAACACTCCTTAATACTTCTGGCCACATTACTCATCTTTGCTGTCTGCTTTATATCCAGTGCCTGTTCTTGTTCTTTTTTCCTTTAAAAATAGAGCAGATAGAGGTGAAGCTTCACCATTACTCCTTTTACCTCCTCCAATCAGTATTTCTTTTTTATTTTTTTTTTAGTTTTTAAAAAGCAAAATGGAAAAAAGGGTAGAAAAATACAGATTTTTTTTAAAAAGTAAGAAATCAACACTAGTTAATATATTGCACATTGTTATCTTAGAAGTAGTTGCTTGAGTTACAAAATCAAAGCATAAAAAATGAACAATCTAAAATGTAAAGTAGATATTGTAATAATGAAAGTGAAAGAAAGTGCTCAAAAGGAAAGAACAACTTGTAGATATAGACCTATAATCGTATGTAAGTTTAAGTGTGCAGGATAGATAACCATACTACTAATTTTCTGTTAGTTCATCAGAAAGAATAGACTGTGCTATCATTGTTGACAATCAGTATTTCTTAAAGGAAAGAAATTGATTCTGAAGAATATCCTATGATATTAATATAAACTTTTTTCTTCTCTGCAGTATAAATTTCTTGTTCATTTCCATACCTCAACATGTGTGAAAACATTAGGAATAAATGCACTGAATCAAAGCCTAGAGATATGTTAACTGATAGTGTTTTTCCTAACAAAATCCCTTTTATTCTCCTCAGTTAACAGAATCCATCTTCCTTGTAGGAAAAAATCTTCTTTGTGCTTCATGTCATGCTGTCCAGCAAGACAAAGCCAATTCAAGAAACAGAGAGAAAAAACACAGAATGTAGATAGTATTGGTCAAGCATCTGAATCTATCCACTTATGAAACCAACTATGCCCTCTGAACTTCCCAGTTTTGTAAGCCAGTATTCTCTTATTTCAATATTGGCTTTGAACTGAACTGTCTTCTTTTGCAGAGAGAAAAAGAGAGATCCTTGGTGAAGAAAAAGATATTTTTACTGTAACTGTATTTTTCTAAGCACTCTTTGGTGTCAAAACACACTAAGTCTCTTTCAAACCAAAAATTCAAGTGAAAGAGAAAGCACAGTATCTGTGCATATAGAAACCCTGTGTCCTGTCCCCAGATTGAACTGTAGAACATGAAGGTCTGCAGAAGAAAGAATACTGGTACTCTGAATCCTTAACCCGATTCTTTCTGCAGTTCTAGCCGCAAACCGCACTGGATGAGAACCTAATCAAATGTGCCCTTACATTCAACACTGAACCTAACTGTTGAATTTGATTTGGTTCTCGTCCCACTCAGTTTGCAACCAAAATCATGGAAAGAATTAAGTTCATCCACGGAAGTACCATTGTATATGTCCACATTGTAGCCCTAGCAGAAATAAAGGCTAAATAAGAAACCAAAATTTGAGAGGTTTTATTTTGTTTTGACCATTTGAGTCTATGAATTTGTTTGAATGACTTTACAAGGAGCAATTTAAATTTGTCAACAAGGAGACTTGATATTTAGAGAGTAAGTGGGAATAGTTTACTACTTATTTGTGAATATTGGGGATTGAAACCAGTGCCTTTGAACTGAGCCTACATCCCAAGTTCTTTCTGTTTTGAGTGTATTTTTTTTCTTGAGACAAGTTTTCATTAAATTACTAAATTACCAAGACTGAGGTTTAAACTTGCACTCCTTCTGTCTTAACCTTTCAGAGTGCTTGGATTTCAGGCCTGTGCCAGCATGGAAGTGTGGTTTGCTCTTAAAAATGAAACAAAAACCAAATTTCCATGTTAAGCCTCCACCCACTTTCTCTCCCCTTTTATCCTGCCTTCCCTTCCCTTCTGTTTTCCTCTCCTGCCTTCCCTTCCCTTCTCTTTTCCTCTCCTGCCTTCCCTTCCCTTCTCGTTTCCTTTCCTATCTTCTCCTCTCCTCTCCTCTCTTTTCCTCTCTTCTCTTTCCCTTGTCTTTCCCAACCCTTCTCTCTCCCCTGCTTCTCCTCTCTCTCTTACTCTTTTTGTTAAATATTTTCTTCTTTCCTCATGATCTGGTGCTTTTAGAACTTCCTTCTAATTTCTGTTAGTGTAAAACCACAAATATAAGAACTAGAACCCAAAATGAAGCAGTACTGAAATGACAAAAGGATGCTCACTCTTTTTGAAGAACTCAGGTCTTGAGGACTATTTCCCTTTCTTTTGTTCTGTCACAAAGAAAGGAACACTCCTTACCCATGCAAATCACTCCCACATCTTCAGAATGACCACAGTTATGTTTGCCCCATCCTTTGTGTTTGCAGGCCCAAAGAGTTGACTCATTGCCATGGCAGTCAAGATCATCAAGCCAGATTGGGCCAGAACCAGTTCCAAACTTTGCTGAGCCAGCAAAACCGATAGCATTTTGACATTTAAGTTGGTTACAAACCACCGAAGCATCTTCCATGTAGAAGTGATCATCACACACTGTTCCCCACTGTCCTTGGAATTTGACCTCTAATCTTCCAGAACACCTGCCACGCCCATTCACCAGCCTCATCTCCAATTCAGATCCATCTAGAACAAAGGTCAGTGTTAAGTGATACACATGCATAAGTGACTTTACAGAGTGAATTTTCTCAACATGCTCAAAATTTCATGCTCCTTTAAAAATTATACCATATTTTGAATGTTACCCTATTCTAACCTATTAGAATCTGGTTAACAATTAGGACTTTCCTTTATGTCTACACATAAGGGAAAATGTTTCACAGATTAAAATTTTTAAATTTTTTAATTTATTGTCTTTATTTCCATTAATAGGAGAGAAGTTAACACTTTTGTATATAAAAATAGACAAAATTGACTCAATATTTATTTAGTAATTAATTTTGATTTGTAAAACAATAAATTATTAGTTTGGTTCATAAAATTAAGTAATAAAATTGCATACTGGCTATTCGTTAAACATTTAAAAACCTTATTTGTACCTTTTTTTACTATAAATAGTTCAAGTATAGATAATTGAATGGGATTTGAAATTAGAAAATAGTAAAAAGCAAATAGAAAACAGAAAAATGTAAAAATTTGTACAGTAACTTGAGATGGTAGTTTGCAAGAGCATGCTGTGGAATACAAATTCTTAAAAGTCAAAAGAATGAGTAATCAAATTAGTATATTTCTTCTCATTTCCAACTGAATCAAAACATTTTTTCCCCTCATCAAAGCATCTGGTACCACTGTTAGCAAAAACCAGCTTTGTTCATAAGGAGAATTCTTTCTGCCAGATACCTTTCAGATTTTCTTAGAGCACTAAATTACATGAAAAAATGGTTTTGAATGAAATTTTGAACATGTGAAAAACAAAAACTGCATGATTGACTAGGATGTTTAGAAGCTCTTTCTTGAAATATAATTTGTTTTTACAAACTGTGAAGTCCAGACAAAAACCTCTACTTAGCAAGATTTATTCTTACTATGAGTAACTAATAATAATACAAATAACTGAGAACCAAAAATACACTTTCACTTCTAAGAGTGTTGCCTACCATCCTACCTACCTTCTTTTTCCTTACAAATTTGTGTGCTATTATTATTATGTTCCACTTCACATATAAGAAGTTTGAGATTAAATAATTGGCATAAAGCCAAATATCCAGAAAATGGTAGAACTGGGACGTCAGGGGCAGAGGGTATAGCATCACAGATTATCCTCTAGACTATAGTGATACATTGCCTCAGAGCCTGTACTAATGAGGTAGAAAATCTGAAAATTGAGTATTGATTAGAATCAGGAAGATCAGAATTGTGGATGTTGCAATTCAATAAAACTATCACATCCATTAATAGCTACAGACCTTTTTTCTACTGTGAGATTCTAGTTGTAGTTTTAAGTATATAAACTTCAGAAAGTAACTTCAATAAGTCCCTCCTTAGTTATGCATAAACAAAACAAAAGCTAAAGGTACTATCTTAGCTAATCAGAAGTTCTATAGATAACAGCAATTACCAGAGGAGCTTATTAAAGTACATTATAGTTCTAAGAATTACTTCAGTTATTCTGTAATATTGAATGATTAATAATAAGTAAAAGGCAAAGGGGGAGAAGGAAAGCAATGAGTAGATAGAAGAGGAGGGGAAAAGGAGGAAGAGAAGGATGCAGAAGAGAAGAAAGAGAAGAAGGGAGGAGAAGGAGGGGAAGGAGGAAAGCAAGGACATGAACAAAGGAGACCTTAGTCATCAAGGTAGTGAAAGGCAGAAAGCCATGAAAAAAGCGGCATTCCCAGAATCTATGGCATGCTAAACATGTATTATACTCTATATGTATTATATAATTGAATCCTTATTAAACTGAAGGATAGAGAGATTTACAACTTCTTATGAAATCATAGTGCTATGAATAACTGTGCTGGAAATTGATGCAGCATTTCTTTGGATGATAATTAGCACTGTTTCACACCAAGGCAAGTGATCAGTTCCTTTTATAGAGGATCTTGCAAGAGAAACGACTCTAGGAGTGACTGACCAGGGTAGATTTCATGAAAAGTCAACGAAGTGAGCAGGGAGAAATGGGGAGCCCAGGGATCGGATCTGGGTCAGAAATATGAGATTTGCCAGCAGAAAGAAGTAACACATAATCTTCTGGGATACTGTTAGGTCATTTTAGATAGAAGTTATAAAAAATACTTATAAGTTAAAAATCAGTTTAAATGAAATGAATAGTATTAGATATTGAGAAAAGCAATTACACTGTGAAAATATTCCTTCTCCAATAAAGTAGGATTGGTATTAGTGTTGGAAGTACTTCTTTCCTGTTTAGGTAGTCAACTTTTTACATAAAATGTAGTGATTTATGAATCAAATCCATTAAACGAATATGTCACTTGGAATGGAAAACACAATGAACTTTGAGATCGTGATATTTGCATATTATGGTACAACTACTGAATATAAAATTGGTAACAGTCACTTTCTTATTGAACTTGGTACCCCGACTCGCTTGGGTTTTGTTTTGTTTTTTTGATTTTTGGAGTTGTATTTTCTCATGTTTTCCAAACAGTAAATTTGATAATTTTATGGATGGACTGCATCAATTCTATAAAAGTGACTAATTTTACTTCTCCAGCCATCTATGCATTTTTCCACCATGCATTTTATAATGATTATGAAATTTTCAAGGAAATAGGGAGCCCAAGAATCTGACTTAATCAAAAATGTGCCCTTCAAATTTGCTTTGACTTATGCAAGTCTTACCTGAGCAGGTGACTCCAGCATCTTGTTTGTGAGTGCAGTTAGGATTTGCACTATGGTTGCAGTCCCAAAGAGCAGATTCATTCCCTCTACAAGAAACATGATCCATCCAAATACGTCCAGATCCACCACTGGAATTAGACCATCCAGTGGCTGTGACAAGAGTTGGACATCTCAGCTGACTACAAACCACAGCGACTTCCTCCATTCCCCAGTCATGATTGCATACTGTTCCCCATTCTTCCTGCATTCTTATTTCCACTCTGCCACTGCATCGGTTTTCACCATCCACCAGCCTTATCTCCTTTTCTGTTCCTCCTGCAACAATGAGTTAAGACAGCAATTGGTCAAGGTCACAAAGTACCAGTGAAAAATTAAAATTACATTATATTACTTATTTATCCTTCAAAATAAGATTTCAGAATCAGGTCTCATCCATAGTATAAATAGAGAATACTATTTTATAGATATTCAAATACAACCATCAGTCTCACAGGCGTGAAATGAACCAATGCTCTAAAACCAGGAAGGCTCAATACTACAGTACTGCATGACATATTATTTGATCATTGAATTTTCCTTATAATGGCAATTTACATAATCATCATGCAGAGTTTGCTAGTTAAATAAGATTCTACAGACTTTTATAGGGATAGGCTACAATGATTCTCTTAAATCCTAAAATCATTTAAAAGAGACAAACAATAGAATCATAGGTATTAAAATTAGTTATAAGGAACTAAATATTCATTTCACAAACATGTGCAAAATGGCATTGATCTTAACAACAATAGTTGGAATGTGACCAAAACTAATGGATTTAAATGGAAATTAAGATGGAGAAATTTTCCTATTAAATTTCCGCTATAAATAAACTCTGCCATAAGTCTTCTCTAAATTATCTCAGTTGCCTTCTTACTACTATTTGAGCATAATTTAGGGAACTAGTTTTCTCTTCAGCCTGCCTTTTATCAAGCCATTCTTAGATAAATGTTGGCATTGGAATTTATTAAAATGTTCTTAAAATTCTATTTTTATGCCAATAGTTCTGAAGTTTCTTTTCCTGTGTATCTTTCTTATCGTTTCAGGTGGACTTTCTATTACATGGCTACATGGCTATCTTTCCTGTGAGTTTATTTTAATGAGAAAGAGAAGCAGGAAATATTAGGTGTCACACAGTTTGGCTGTTATTGTATGTTTCTAATATTTGCTATTTCCGATCCATGGAGCAGAGCATTTAGATAATATTCAGTACACAAAAGAACTGTTTATTTAACAATTCTTGTAAAGGTGGACTAAGAGTGAAAGTGAACTGACAAACTACTCACCAGGAGAACTGGGTATGACAGATGCACTGAGAAATAAGATCACAGCAATAGTGAAGGGACTCAAGTGGAATAAACGTCTTCTGAAATCTGTTTTTAAAAAGAGAGGACAAAAACAGAGCTTTCCAAAACAGATATTTGGGGGAAAACAAACAAACAAACAAACAAACAAAAAACAAAACAAAACAAAAACAGATGATAGCACATGTTTGGCATTAACAAGATCAAACAGGAAAGAAAATCCTTCTAAATAGAAAAAAGGAGAAATTCACACTCAGAAAAACTTAATGAAATAATTTGAACATGTTTCTACAAGCAGATATGCTAAGAATATGGAATTAGAAGAAAATTGTAGGTTGAACAAGTATTGAAAAGGAAAATCTGAAACCCAGAAAATTGAAAAGGCATCAATGAAACTAAAAATGGACAGGCATTCCTTTAGGAACAAGGCAGATTTCCTGAGATTTCTATATTCTCTTACCTCTTCAATATTCAATTATTGATATCCCCACTTTTAAGTCTACTTATTCCACTCTATTAGACAGTAAATTCCATGAGGGAATAAATCATATCTACCATGTTCACTATAACTTAAACACTACCTGGCACAATTCGTGACAAATACATTGATACAATAAAGTGTTAATATTTATATCTGATAAATCCAAATACTGAGATTTTGTCCTCTGCAAATATAACATAAAACACTCTAGTGTTTTTATTATTCTCATTTTTCCTTAATACTCTCACCCAACACTAATTTAAAAACAAAAATGATAAATGATTTTAACATGTCTAAATCATGAAATGGATTTCAGCACTGAGGGGATATACTGAATTTTCTGAGTAATTATTTTTAAATCCTTCATAAATATTCTATGTTTTCTAACAACCCCTGTTTATAGACTTCATGCACTTCAGTGTAAGCTTCAGTTCCTGGAAAGCTCACTTAGTTTTTATAAACCCAGGCCAACTCTTGCTCTTTTCTCACACCTTTCATTTTGAATCTATAACAGATGAAAATCAGTGCCATCAGCCCTAACTGTTCTTTTTCATTCTAACTCCCCAGAACTTTTAGAATAATCCTAACCTCTGTTAAAGGGGAAAAGCTGGATAAATGAAATATTTTACCAGAAGATCCAGAGTCTTCAAGAAATATTATTCTCAGTTTGTCCATTCCAAGACTTTATGATTTCAATAATTTCTATGTCTCCTTGTACATCCCAAAGAAGTGGTTTAAACAAGTGGCAGACTTATAATTCAGAAGAATCATCTGATTTATATAAAAGGAAAGGCTACAGAATGGAGGTGGAGTCAACCCAAAAGGAGAAGTCATTTAAAGAACTGATTCCTTTCATATTCTTATTTTTTTTCTATACAGGAAATAAAACTACCAAAGGAAATTGAGAAACACTATCCATATTTATAAAAATGGTTGACAATATTAATTCATATATCATTGCAAACTGAGTAGTTTTTAATTCTGCAGTTTATTCTGGATTAATATACTGGATGTTCAAGCAATAGTAAATGTGAAATAGTTAAAGTAAAATAGAGATGCAAAAAGTAAGTTTTATCATTATATTCACTGTTAATAGAGTCCCCATAATTAAATATAACCAGTGAATAAGTTGCATAGGTTGAACATAGGCTGCAGTTGTATTTTTTGTCTTATGGATGAATCACATCAATAGAATTTGCCATAAGTATCTGTGATACCACAATAATGGAACAAAATTAACAGAACATGGTTTTCATTCTAAATAACCAGAACATAGGGCTAAAGACCTCAATTTTGCTATTATTGATGAAGCAGTCCTCTGATTCAATTCCAGCCCCTCTAAATTGTGCACCAAGGAAGTATTGGTAGCCCATGGATCCATCCAGGGATATTGCAGAAGCCTTCCAAGGGTTATGGGAAAAGTCACACCTATCTATATCCCTGATAGTAGGCCCACAATATGCAGAACCTAAAGCACCCAACCTAATACAGCTTTGAAATCATGGTCCTAGAGAAATCCAGTCACTGAAGGACTAAAAAAGAATCCCTACTGCCAAAGTTCCTGGTAACAGGCTCTCCAACCACAGACCCCACATGGAACTAACTGCACCCACAGGAGCCACCTCCAACCCATTTAAACTCAGTCCTACAAGTAATTTCACCAGCCTGGCATCCTAACAGAAAGAAATCTTTACTTGTAAGAGCAGTCAAGACTGGAACACTGGAAGAGGTTTGTTCTTTGAAAAGCAAGAACACCAATGCAAGGCTATGTAGATATGAAGAATTAGGCACAAATGACACCACCAAGAAATTAATGAAGCCCTAGGAACTGGCCTTAAATAAGTGGAGACTTATTAATTGTGTGAGAAAGAACTTAACACAATCATCTTAAGGTCAGTGAGACACAACAAAATTCAGAAACACAATTAAGTAGAATAAAAACAAATAGCATCACATCTATATAGTAACTAGCTAATAACAAGGTGTTGTGTACTTGAAAACTGCTGAAACAGTAAATATCAAATATTCTCCCTCAAAAAGATAAATATTTGAAGTGATATATATATTATGTTAATTTAGTCATTCCACAATGTATAAATATATAAAAAACATCATACAGTATAATTTTTATCTGTCAATTAACACAGAATAAATAAAAGTATTCCTATTATAAAGGAAGAACATAGATAATCAAAGGAATTGTATACATATATATAGACTGTCTCAATATAACTATATTCTAAGTAAATAAATTCTATGCATGTGTTTACATACATGCATATATTACAATTAAGTAAAAATAATACTGTGCAACTTATTCCAATTATTACATATTTGGCAGAAGTAACCAAGAGATAAGGCCTTTGGGGCATTTTTTTTCTCTTTGTCTCTGTTTCTCTCTCTGAAACCTAAGGAATCAAGCTGAGGCAAACTTATTTACTTTTTTCCTCTCTCTCTCCCCTGGAAAAAGCTAAGCTGGTGAACTCAGGAAACTCTCATGATGCTGGGAATAGTTTTCTAGTGTGTCCCACCATGTTGAAAGGGGGAGAAGAGTACATTGCTTCTGTGTTTTTCCCAGCTGATATGAGGCCCACAGCTTCACCTCAGATTTATCTCGATTTTTCGTTCTTCTTTTCCTCATTTCCAATCTCTAATTACATTAAAAAGCAGCCAGAGGGCCTGTTATTCACCCTATCACAGAACATGTGATTGTTCCAGTTCCTGTGTTTGACCTAGAGTTTAATATGCCTTTTTTGTCCTTCAAGTTCTGCTCAGTTTACTCCTGCACTTGCCCCCTACCTGGCCCTTTATCTCTGGGTATCATTAGTGAGCTGCTCACTCAGAGCCTTGTTTTAACACAGCACAACTTTGCCATGTTTGGCTGTCATTTTGGTCCATTATGTGAGTTAATGAGACATGAGTTGATCACATGATCCCAGCATGTTCATTTGCCTTTTTCATTGTCATCAGGAATTTTCACCCTTGTAGATAGGAGCTAAGTCTCTGATTTTAGGGAACATACAGGTTTTTTTCTTGTTTCTCTTTTGAATAAGTTACATCCCTCCTTGTTTCTTCTAACAGAAATTCAGGTAATATGGAAACATGCCTGACAGTCTGAGCAGAACAAAGGAACACCAAGAATAGATCAATTCATTGTCTAGCAGTGAGAATAGAAAGTACAACCATTCTTGTTCTTAGAGTATTTTAAGATTTCTTAGAGGTTTTGTCTCGTGTATGTGTATGTGTATGTGTATGTGTATGTGTATGTGTATGTGTATGTGTATGTGTATGTGTGTGTGCATTTTATTTCTATCTCTACTGCTTTAAACAAAGTACATGCATGTAGCCTTTTCACAGGCTAAGGGAATCCCCATGTGGGGGCTCCACCCTGATCCCTGAAGTGTTTACTGTTTCTGTGTGAAGTAGCAGCCTCCCTGAGGGGATATCTCTTAGGAGTCTACTGTTTGTCAAATTGCTAAAGGAGTTCCCAGACTGGGGAATCTACTCTGGTCTCTTAGGATTTTCTTAGGGACTCCCTGGGTACTCTTCAACCTTTTCTGAGGAATCACCATGGGAAGCACCCTGCAGTTCCTGATCACCTTGTTTATGGCTGCATCCTTAAAACTGGGACCAATTCCAAATGGCAAGAGATGGGTACTGAATGGCATTCTAAATTACAATGCTATTCTTTGGGTAAAATTATTTTATACAAAAGGCTAGAATATGGTGTGAAACCCTGTATGTTCAGACTTTTATGGATCTTTATCTCTGTAAAGACCCAAGAACTTCAGTACTTTAAAAAGGCATCCAAAGGAGAAACAAATGATATCTTTGATGATCCCGTCTTCAAACCCATATGTCTCTCAGGAGATACAGTTTTTTCCTGCCTATCAACACCACCTTCTAGCACTGCAGAGAGGCTAGCCCTCAAATATTCCAAAGACTCTGGTAGGTTTGCACATGGGGGCCTTCATAACTGATCTACAAACAACAGAATCCAGAATCATTATCTTACCAGGCACCTTTTTTGTAAAATGTCAAATTTATTTTCAATCTTGTTTACAAATGAAAAGGGTCTAAAATAGACAAAATGAATTTGAAAAAGATTAACAAATTGGAAGATTAACACTGTTTTACCTTAAGAATTATTACAAAGTAAACATAATGAAAACAGGGTCATGTTATCTGAAAATATGGATTTAGAGAATGATATAGAGTTAGCAAATTGACCAATTCATATACAGACTACTTATTTTTGACACAGAACATGTTTAATAAATGACACTAAAGTAAATGATATACATATACTCTAAAATGATAAAATAAGTCTCACTCCAAATATTAGATCCAAAAATTGATTATAGACCTACATCTAAAACTTCAGGCTACAAGAATTTTAAAAGAAACAGAGAGAAAAGTCTTTAAAGTTTTAAGATAATGATTTTCCAAATATACCACAAAAAATATGAATCATAAAAATAGTTTACATATTGGATTTCACCAATGTTTTTAAAACTCTGTTCTTCAAAGCAATGAAACAATGAAAAACCAAGGCACTTAACTAGGAGAAAATATTATCAAATCAGATTTCTGATAAATGACTTGCGTTCAAAATTCATAAGAATTTTGAAATCTGAACAATGATGAAACAATCTACTATATTCCAAAAACTGGCAAACATTGTACAGACAATTTAATACAGAGGGGAAAAGCATGTTGGCAAGCAATCACTTGAAGATATGCTTATTGTCATTTTCCATAGGGAAATACCAACTAGGTTCACAGTGAGATACTGTTACATACATATGAACATGTCAGCAATTAGAAAGTACGAGTACAACCAGTCATGGTGCTACAGCCTGTAATCCTCACACTCAGGAGGCTGAGGCAGGAGGAATCTCATGAGATCAAGGCCAGCCTGAAACTTGGTGAGAACCTGTCTCAAAAAATCAAAACAAAACAAAACACAAACAATGATTATATTTGGAAGCTTTTTTATTATACTGTTTCCTATTACTCAACCATATAGAAGGCCTGTTCTCTACCTAACTGATCCCAGCTATAGCCTCTCTAGAATACTGAGCAATCCAAGTTCCAATTTTTTTATGCTCTATCAAGCACTGAATAAACCTGTTGTCTGGCTAGCTGTCTCTTTCACTGTAGGGAGAATAGCCATCTAGACCTAATTACTGTCTGTGATAGAGTGTCATGACTGTTGATTTCAAAAATTTCAACTACTACTTTTAAGCGGTTTTGTAAATTTCTTCATCTCTATGTCTGGTTTTACCCCTCAAAATCTCCTAACACATTGTTTCCTCACTCTTCTGTGCTTTTGGTCTTCATTAACTCAATATTGTCCTTTATCTCAGGTTGCTTCATTTTAATATTCTAGCATCTTAAATACAAACTTCAGCCACACATTTGCAGACTCACATATTTACATGAAACACATAAAATAAGTATGCTTGCATACTATTGAATCTTCTTATTTCATTTGAATAATTCACTGCAGGATGGTTACTGACTAATAGCTGACTTTGATTCCAGCACACTGTGATGGTTTTCCCTATTCTAGTTACTGAACTTCTGCTTTGTTCAGGCCTTATGACAAATATCTTCTCAAGTACAAATTCCAGGAATTTCTCCTACCATATGACCTACTTTTGCTTCATTTTATTTCTTAATTTTTCTCTCCAGATTAGTGACCACTTCACATCTGGAGATCTTGCTCTCCAGACATTTTTACAGAAGCACAACATAAAATATCAAGGAAGTCCCTGAGAGGTGAAAAGCTAAATAATGATATGATCAAATTTCTGTTTTAAACAAAAACTCTGCATAGAGTTTGGCAAAAAAAAAAGCTTCCAAAAGGGCAAAAATAGACATATTCTCAGTAGGAGGCTCATAAACAGTTTTTTGAGAAATGATAAATGGAAAGATAATAGAATGAAGTTGATAGCTTTACTAAAATTTAGCTATTAGTACAAAAAGGTATAAATTAAATATTTACACATATCAACAATAGCAATATGTCACCATTACAAAGCTGTTAATAATTCAGTTATGTCTATTTTAAATGCAGTAAAGACAAAGAAATGATACATGCAAAATATACCCTGACAATCTAAAAGGCCAACTTTCTTGAAGAGTTGTGGGAATTCAGTTTTGAAATGAACAGCAGTGTAGATTGTCATTAAATATGGTAAGAAAACTGGCTTAGTAGGAGATTTAGAAAAGAAAGAAAGCATTGCATTAAAATTGAGTATGTGAGAGTTGAAGTCTGCCTCAGTTACCCAAAAGAAGCCAAACAGCAATAAATTACATATGCAGCTACCAATGTAGCTGCATATGTAACTGAACTTAGCAGTTACAACTCCCCAAAGGAAACCTGCCAGGAAATATCTCAAACCCAGGGAATGATTTGCCCTTCTAGAGCAAGTAAAATTGTAATGAATTATTTAGTTGTTTGCTGCTTTGGCATCCATTGTGAATGAGTCAGACTCTGTCTCACCAGAAGTGAGATTTAATGACCCTTTATAATTCCAGCTCTTCACCTTCTCCTAATTCTTCAAAGTATTTGATCCAGATGTCTACTTCATGCAACCGTATTTTAATAACTGCGTTCTGATGGGCCAGCTGGATACAGCACATTTAACCTCTCCTATTGATTCCCATACTTGCCATGGATATCCCAGATACATTATAATGGTTACTTTTCAGAACAGATGACCACATAGCTCACACTTGCCTCTTCTGAACTTAGCAGTTACAACTCCCCAAAGGAAACCTGCCAGGAAATATCTCAAACCCAGGGAATGATTTGCCCTTCTAATGCTTCCTTTTCCAAACCACTGGTCTAGTGAGAGTGTCAGACAACATCATCTTTCTCATTGTCTCTGTTCTCTTCTCTCTAGAATATGTGAGAAGTACACTGCTTCTGTTACTTTGTTTTGTTGTATTGTAATGACTTCCCTGTGTCTCACCTGACCAACACACTTGAACTCAACTCTGGTCCTGCCAGTATTCTCCTGGAGGATGGCTTTCCTGGAAGGAGTAAACTAGACACAGTTTAGGTAAGACCCAGAAGGGTATCTGCCAATATAGACAAGTTTCTTATGAGACACACCTGGCCATGGGTCAGACACTAAGATGTCCAGCTGTCTTCAGCCTAAAGCAGTATTCAGTACAAGCCACTGTGTAATCACCAACAACCACTTTGCTGCTGGTGAGTTAGGGCAAGGCTGCAGTATATCCACTCTCCTAAGAAATCTGAAAGCCAAGTTAAAGAAACATTGTAACAGAGGGTCTTTAATGTGGCTGGAAATAGAAGATACAGAAGCCAAAGAGTTCACCTATACAAGAAGTGTCTAGCGATTGCCGTCAAAGAGACTTCAATATGGACAGGATGAGTAGAGAGGAAAGTTTTCAGAACAAAGGAAATAAGAATGATAAAATGTATGAGAAAAATCCCAGTGGGAGAGTGCTCATAGCTAAGAAAAATAATTGAAATGAAGAAAGGCAACAGTTCATCTATGGAATAAAATCGAAATATCAAGTAAGATGGGGACAAAAAAACACTTTGTATTTGTGAGTTTGGCAAGAAGAATTTCAGTGAATTTTATTTGTGTTTTCTGAGAAATATGAATTACTACATAATACAGATTATAGTATAAAGAACTGATGACGGAACTGGGGCAGGAGGAGAAAGGACAAAATCATGATTTAAAATGTTTTTCTGCTAGGGAGATAACTCAGTGTTCACCGGTATGACTTCGGACTGTTTCGCCCATTAACACTATCTCCAGTTGCATCCATCTATCTACATCAGCCTCTAGAATATCCTACTTTATAGCTGGGTAGCTTTCCATTGTATGAAAATACCATATCTTTCTATGCATTCTGAAGTTGAGGGGCAAGTTACTATTCCTTGTTTCTGGTCTCCTGTCACATGGAACAAGTGTTTTCTCTCCTTTGATTTTCAGGCTATGAATTTCCTTTAACTAAATATGTTTCTTGTATACATTATGCTGCTGAATCTTGTGTCTTGATCCACTCTCCCTGTGTTTCTTTTTATTGGTAAGTTGAGGCAATTAGTGGGGTCCAAAAAGCACAATAAATATTATGAAAGTGATAGGGGAGGAAATGCCTAGGAGCAGGACATGGTAAGTACTGTTAATTTTGTATGGTCTTATCTTGAGCTCATGTATCATTTTCATAATTTTGTTAGGTTTGGTTTTGTTCTGTCTTGTATTGTTAGATTTTACTATGTCTGATTGTTATGGAAAGCTATTTTGAATATAATAGGATATATTATGGTATCCCTTGTTGGTTTTTTATTCCCTTGTTTTGAAGTTGTATAATGTTTTCACTCTTTTGTTCAGATTGGTTTTATTCTGTTTTGTTTTGTTTGACTTTAATAGGTATGATGGTATAGATAGGTATTCTGAAGAAATGGAGATACAGTGGTAACCATTGTTGATTTCCCATTGACTTGTTTGAAGTCCTCTAATGCTTTTATTCTCCTGTTTTGGCTGGTTTTAGTCTGTTGTGTTTTATTTTATTTCACTTGAGTGAAGCTATGGACAGCTATTTTGAAGAAAATAAGAGACATAATGGTAGCCATTGCTGATTTCCTCTTGTGTTGTTTTGAAGTCATATAATGCTTTATTCTTTTGTTCTGATTGGTTTTTGATCTGTTTTGTTTTGTTCAATTTTATTGTGTGTGATAGTATGGACAACTATTTTGAAGAAAATGAGAGACATTATCATAGGCATTGTTTTTTCCTGCTGTCTTGTTTTGAAATACTGTGTTGCTTGCATTGTTCTGTTCTGATTTGTTTTGTTCTGTTCTGTTTTGTTTTACTGTCTTTTATTCTCTTTAAAATAAAATAAAATAAAACTCAAATAAGAGAGAAAATAAAATTATTTCTGTCATCAGGGTTGTGTTATTATTATTTTTTAACTTTGTAGTTCTGATCACAGCCATCAGAGGGGAAAGGAGCACACTAAAATTCAGTGGCAGTATCTCTTTGGTCACCCACTAACAACTTCCCCATCATTGTGCAATGATTCATCGTGCTTACTAGTTCCAGAAACAATTACATTGCAACTGTACTGAGAAATGAGTCCTTTCTTTATTTTCATGCCATTATTATTTTTTTTTCTTAGCCAGACCACTGTCTGAAAATTTCTAGCCTCTGTAAAATGTTACAGAAATGCTATAGATAGCAAGTTCTTTTCATGCTATTATCCAGCCACTGCAATTTGTGGTGACCTTGAGTGTCAGCAGTGGAAAGAAAAAACCTGATGTCAGTGTTTTAGGGAGTAAGTAATGAGAGCCTTGAAGACATCATAAAAAGTAGGTGCTTCAACTTGAAAACTAAAGACTAGGAAGATAATTTTAATTTAATCTGCTACTGAACAAAAGGAGACAGAAGGAGAACAGTAACCTACAGCACAGGAAAGGAACCCCTCGAGTGTGCAGCTTGCAGCCCTGATAGCCACAGCACATGTCTGCTACTACGAGGGTCCGGTCCAGGCACAGGGGAGGATTACCTAATTTCCTGTACCCTTCTCTGAGAAGTAAACAGAATCTCCACAAACGTGACTTTGAATCTTTGAAATGCTTTGCTGGGCTACAGCTAGGTTAGGGTTAGTTTCTTATGAAGAACAGGCCTTGCTATTCTTTCACGTACTTAAATGATCATTCACATGACAGCAACTGCACTTTAAGAGAACTCCTTTTAAATTCACAATCATATACTTGTTGTTTATAATTCATGGTACCTAATGTTTTAATCTTATAATGTGAGAAACACATTTTGAACCCTTTCAACAGTTTTCTTTTGTTTTTGAAACAGGTTATTTCTACATAGCCAAGACTAAGTTTGAAATCACAGCTATCCTCCTGTCTCAGCCTCCAGATTGGTGGGATTACAAGAGTATACTACCATGTCAGATTTAAACAGATTTTTATTTGATTTTTTCTTATTTCATTTATTTATTTATTTATTTATTTATTTATTATTTTGTTCAGATTTATTCTAAGACTCTGAGCTACAGCCCCAGTCCTTTCATTAATTTTGAGACTGGATCTTACTAAAACATTAAATTGCCTAGACAGGGCTCAGATTTGAAATTCTTCTGCCCCATATTCCCAGAGTCCACAGTCACAAGTGGCATCTCTCATTTTTTCAAAATTGTATTGTTTTAAATGAAGCATGTGTTTTACCTTCCACTCACTTTTCATCAAAGCATTTCCTACAGTTTCCATTGTTTCTATGTGAAAATAAATTTTCAACTGTTTTGACTAAAAGTACATTTCAGAATTGAAAAAAACCATCATTTTGGTTGATAAGATATATATAAATTCAATCATCTGGTTTATATTTTAAAGAGAATGTAAACTATTGATTTTTATAATAAGAGAATGTCCCCAAAACAACTCAAATTTAGGAAACTATAAATTAGGAAATATAGTGCAACAAACACTAATAAGGTCATAGTGAGATAAAAATGCAAATATTATATAACAAGTAATAATATAGGAGCTCATTCATATCTGCTAATAACTTAAGAGAGATTTATTTTCTAAATAAGTATCAGGAAGTATAAAAACTCTTCAAGGAGTCAGAAAAGCATTTTTAAGTTAGCAATGGAGGAAATAATAGAGTATAAAGGACACTAAGAATAACTTCAAGAGATATAAAATACAAATACATATTTAGTGTATGGACTCCGGAATATAATTATCAAAAACAAAATTTAACTTAAAAATACATTCAGATAAAAATAATAACCAGTATCAGTAATGTTTAAGCCTGATAGTATTAACCTGTAAATAAAATTTGTTTACTGAACAAAGAAACGTAGTGTGAACTTTAGTTTCAAAACATTTTATTTAAAGGGCATTTGATACATGTGCTTTAATTTTGGTCTTGGTCTAAAACACCAGGGACATTTGCCAGGGCTAATGTTTTCCTTTCGAGGACATGTTAGTGTATTTGCATGAAGCTGGTTAATGCAACTCAGTTAGTATTCTAGATACTGTGATAAGTGTAAGACATAAATAAGTAGGACTCCTACCCTTAAACAATTTACTGTAATATTTGGATCTTAGTTTATTACAAACAATATCATAAGAAAAAAAGACATGTTATTAATACTATTCTTGATATACTATTTCAGTGCTCAAAACAAATTGCAGTTTAATAATATCAGAAAACTCTACCTTAAAGATTCTAGGAATAAATTAATAATATAGTGAAAAAAAACCTGAGAATATTTTAACTAAGGATATTATTATATTAGAAATTACCTCTAAAGCCCTTCCCAAACAGTTGTTTCATTGCATTTCCAAAAGTGTTTTATAAGACAAATTATTTGGTATTATCAACTGTATTATTTCATTGCCCTAAATGTATATGACAAAAAGTTTAGCTTTCAACCCATTTTTAATTTTTAATCCAATGATACAAAACTTGAAGTTAAACTAACCAAAAAAACAGATTAAGACAGGTCATTCCAAAAGTAGATCCAATAAACAGTGAAGGAATTAGAATGACTGAGGCGGGAAGACAGAACATTCAGATAATAGAGATCATTTAGGTCTTAGGACAGGGAATGTTCCCTTGAATGTGAAAACAGAAGATAGAAACAGAGAGGAGCCCAGTTACAGTGATCAGGCGTGTTTGTCACAATGTGTTGGTGCTTTATTCATGCAAGAAAGCAGGATGGGCAATGTGAGTATGTGGTGACAACAGAATTACCAAAATGAATGGAACGTTTGGAACAGACATTGCATAAGTCATGTTACATCTTCAAAATCATTAATTTAGGTAACAGCTACCAAAATTGGCAAAGATTAAGCTATTTCTTTACAAATTAAAACACAAAAATCACCTTTAAAACCAGGTATTATGCATAAAGAGGGAAAGTACAGTCCTAGAAGCAAAAAGGAAGACTAATTCCCAAATATGCAAGACTTATAAAGAGAACAAAAAGAAGGAGAGGAAATCTTTTGTGGAAGTCATTTCAATCCTTTCCACTAACCATGGCTCTGTATTCAGGGAATTGGCTGAAGATTTTCAGGCACACTGCCACCTTGGGGCTTCTTAATAATTCTGCATCTTGCAGATAAGAACTGAAGGGTGAACAAGCTAAATGATTTCCCCAACAGTTTGTATTGTGGAGAACTAAAATTCAAACAATATTTGATGCCATGCCCATTTTCCTTTGCATGAAAACATATCCTGTTTCAGAGCTAAAGCCCTGTATAAAAAGATACCAGGGGATGGGGGTTTAGCACAGAGGCATAAGTGCCTGCTTGGCAAGAGCAAGTTCTTGAGTCTGATCCCCAGTAGCAGGAAAAAAAAAGATACTGAAACACTTAAGGCAAAACAAATCAATTATCACCATGAATTTCTATCGTGGAGATAAGAATTCCAACAAACCAGAAATATTTATTTTGAATAAAAAAGGCAAAAAAAAAAAAAGAAAGAAAACCTAAACTTCAAACAAAATTTAAGTCCTGAGTTAAACTTCCAGATCAAATGGACAGAGATTACTTGTTGGAGCTTAGAGGTATCTGCGTCATTCCATCATTGTCAAACAGTCCAGGTATAAGGCCTGTGTCATATATGGTAATGAATATTTTCTTTTATTCTTCATATAAAAATTATAAGTTATGTAACAACCAACTTATTCTTCATACTGAATTGCAAAACTGGTGAGTGAACTCTGTTCTCACTGTTATAAAACTGCTGTGGATGTGGGCAGCATGGAGATGTGCTTTTATACATGAATTCTTTGGAAGGAATATCATGTTCTTCCCTTTTTCAAAGCAGCTGAAGTTTGCAAAAACCAGGAACACCACATCCAGTTACTTGCTGAAGACCTCAGCCTTTTTTACCCACATACTATGTGAGTGCAAAATATGTACAAAACAGGCTTTCATTAATTCAATTACTTAATTTAAACTCATAAGCATAAAGTACCAAGGATACAAGTGAAAAAGTATGCAAAGATGAAAATGCACAATAATCTCTAAGAATGAAAATTGTGAAGCAAATATATTCCAAATAAAGAGAAAAATGTTAAGAAATTTAGGAAAGCCCTTTAATGAACCATTATGTAGCTATCAAAAATGGTAATTTCCAAGGCTAAGGAAAGAGCTCAGAGAAAGAGATCATGCTTGGTATTCGTGATACCAGGGCTTTGATCCTCAGCACACACACGTACACACACACACACACACACATGCACACACACGCTGTGCTTGTACTCATGAACAATGTGCATATTATTTGATAAGAAAAGCAAGTAATAGAACATTATGATACAGTCGCATTTTACAAATAGCTGCAAATGTATGTATATATGTATCTATCCAAACATTATAAAATCTGAAAAGATAAAATGATAAATTGAACTGTATTTATAACTGACCTATGTTATATATTTTATTTTTATATAAAAGTAAAAGCACTCTTAAAGCAGAGGCAAGACGTTGTTAAATTCAAGTCAAGCCTGGATGATTTGGTGACTCTATGAGACTCTATGAGAGTCACCAAATAACTAGTACCATAAAAAATTTTGGTAAAGAAACATCAAAAATAACAGCATGTAGCTCTCTAACAAATCTATTTATTCAATTGTTTACTTTAAAACATTTACTGAACATGTTATTCTCTGGGATAGATATAATCAATTTATGTTCAAGCAAGAACCCATAAGCAATAAAATCAACAATTCTAATAGAGCATGACATAGGTTTTGGTGACTATATGTGAATATTTTGAGTGCTTGGATAAGCAGCTCTAATTTGATATAAATGGAATCCATAAAAGTGCCTGAGGTTAAATATGAAATTTCACCTACAGTGTTTATGCAGATGAGCGAGGGAATTCATCAATCACAGATAACAGTAGGGAAAAAGATTTGAGGAATAGAAAAATATGACACAGTTGAGAAACTGGTACTCATATGAATACATTTTTAAGTTAAGGATATGGAAGTATTTACATTTTAATGCTAAGTAAGAAAATACATGGAACCAATCTACATTTTGTGTAGAAAATAATGGACGTGTAATAATATAGTCTAGATAGGAATACAAAATTATATTTGAAACAGTTATTTCAGGAGAACAAATAACAGTGAAGAAAGCAGAGCAAGATCTCTCCCTTCTGGAACATCATTACAAAGCAATTCTGAAATTACTACTGCTCACAGGACCGCCCTTCGTCAGAGTTCATGTGGATAAGCTAACTTGTTGAAATAGTCTGGACACCATGTCCTTCTAGAAAATGTCTTATAAATAGCTATATTTTCTAATTATTAATGAGTATAATTTCAAATTTTTCTATCAAATTTACCCTATCTAATACAAAAACTGCAGTATAATGATAATAGCACATTTTTATTCATATTAATTATGTGTCAGATTAACACCTTGACAGTCCATTTGCTCCAACATCTTCTGCCATGTGCGGCCATTTGGTGGATCTCAGACTATTTCCTTTTAAATCATGAAATATTTTCATAAGTATTATATTAGTTTTTTATCAACAGTAGAAATAAAATATGATGTTGCTCATTTGCTAATACATCTTTTTTTCTCCTATAGAACAAACCTCAGTAATGGTGAGCCAATGGCTGGAAAAAGCTCTATTGTTTCAAATTTTTTGCATTTTATGTCTCATAAAATTTTGGAGTTCACATATACACAAAATGTCAAAAATCTTCAAAGCTCAAAACTGAAAACAGATAGGTAGTTTCTAAGGGCAGGTTATTGGTTGGGGAAAAGGTATAATGGAAGTCAAAGGGTTCAGGGTTTTGGTCTTGCAGAGTAAATAAAGCTAGAGCTGTCTGGCATTGTATTACAGTTAACAGTATTATATGACACACTGGATGTATGCTAAGAACAGTTTTCAGGTATCCACAAATAAAAAGATAAGATATGAGATGGTGACTGTGTTGATTTGCTTGCCTGCAATAATCATTTCACTATGAATATCAAAGCATTATGCATATACCTTAAATACACAACATTTCAAAAGGACTGAGCAGATTGACTGAGTGCTTATAAGTAGAACTGCTACTCCTCAAATCATCAAGACTACACCAGAATGAAATAATCTAAGTAAAAATAATGATTTATGTAAGAATGACACTATTCACTTATTTCTTCAAACATTGTTTCTGTCATTTGTTCCCATGATGGAAGGTGAAACAGAATGAGAGTTTGGAGGAAATTAATAAGAGTCTGAGTACCAAATCAAAGGTTTTACATGAAATTCTGCCTAGACCCTCTTCAGACTTGTCTTTTGGCTCAAATGTTGTTATTTACCATTATGAGAATAATTAAATTACCTGTGATTTTGTGTCTGATGGCTATCCAATTATGTGTCCTAATAAAGTCATGCTTGACACAGAAACATTATTCTAACTTATAATTACTTATAATACAGATTGAAATGCAACCTTAAAAACAAAATTCTTGCCTATGTATTATACACAATAAATGGGATAAGAAACTTACTGAGTATTTATTAGAACTGCAGTTATCTAAGTGAAGAACAATAAATATATAGATTAAGATGTATCACTCTATTTTAGGGAATAAATAATGGAGAAAGACTCATAATACTTGGAAAAAATTTTAAGTAAGCATGAGAAATTTTGACAGAAGAAATCCAAATATTAAAATAAATTGCTTGTAATTTAAAGGAATAAAGTTACCTTGCTCTCAGATTTGTTTGGTGCAACAGGTGACAAGGGATATAGAGAGTTCTACGGAAACAATCTCTCAAGCACAAGAATGGTAAAATATTTTTAACATGTATACTCTTGCACAATTCCTAATACTTTCTCACAAATAAGTGACTAAGAAAAATATGGGAAATAAAACAGGAAAGACAGCAGGGAAGAAAAAATAAAGCTCTCGTCAGCAGGACAATGCAGCAAGTTCTTTTGGTATCTGCAAAACAAGCATATGAGGAAAAGCTGAGTTATTATTTAGGAGAATCTGTGGTTGAGTTTTTCATTTCTTGCCACGTGCTGCTTCCTTCTCCCATTCTGCTTCCCTGACTACAATCACCAGGGTTAACAAGGAAAGAGAAATAAGCACAAAGAGAAGTTAGCCTTGAAGGAAGGAGGAAATTGATGATGTGCAAATGATCTGAACTGTTTCTAAATGTGGCAAGGAATTAAGAGTGTAAAACTCTGATTTATAGCAAGGAAAGTGAGAATTTTAGTGTTTGGGAAGGTTCCCATGATTCAGAAGGCTTTGATTTTGAATGAATGAATGAATGAATGAATGATTTGTTTTCCTACTCAGCTTTTGCTCCTGAGAGCATGCTGGCAAATATTTGTTTGGACTTACTTGATTGCTGCTGGTCTTTATTTAGCTGTGGGCAAAAGAAAAATGATGGCAAATGTAGGTGACCAGGTTTCAAATAAGTAATCTGACCTAAAATAAATTGAACAGGAAAAAGGAGTCTCAGAAAGATTCTAGATTATTTTCTGACACTTATTCTTTCTATTATTTCTTTTCTTTGAATCTGGAAAGTTTCTCTCAATTGCATTTGTATACCATAATTTAGTGATACTCAAAGCACCTACTTGGTCTTTTCTATGAGTCCAGACTCCACTGACACGGTAGCTATTGAGGTCTTGCATGCTATATAGTTCTCTGTGTGGATTAACGAATGTACGTGTGTGTGTGTGTGCGTGTGTGTGTGTGTGTGTGTGTCTGTGTGTGTGTATTTGCATGTGCATGCACACACATGCATTTAACTATATACTTATTTGTTTCTTGTAAGTCAAAATTTATACATCATTACTTAATACCGTTTCATTACTTACCTTTTTCTAGAATTTCTTTGTTCTTTTCCCAGACTTCCTCTATTACTAATTTATGTTTTCAATGGGATATAATCTGTCCTATTTTCCACCATTTACATTTTCACTCTTTAAATTACTACTACTACCACTACTACTATTGCTACTATATCATAATGCATTGCATTGATGATTTTTTTACCAATGGGACAAAACACTTGATGCTTATAACTTAAAGGAAGAATGTTTATTTTGGCTGACAAAATAAGTCCATAGCCAATAGGCTACAAGACAAAAAGTGTATGGTGAAAGGATGCAGCAGAAGGAATCTGCTCACGCTAGAGACCAAAAAGCACAACATAAAGAAAGGAGCCAAGGCCAAGAATACAACCGTCCAGGTCGTACCCCTAGTGATGTGCTCCTTCCAACCAGACCTCATCTCCAAACAGCACAGTCAGCTATGAACAGATCAACAAGTATAGCACCCCACTGATGAGTATGGCACCCGAAGGTCCAGTCACCTTCTAAAAGACCACCTCTGAACACAATATTTGGAGCACATTTTAGATATAAATGTTATCATTACTCTTGCCCCCCAAAATGTCCATCTCACAGTGCATTTAGTCTATCTCTAAGAGTTGCCAAAATTTTAACAATTATAGAATTTCTGAAATGTCTAAATCCAATATCTCTTCTGAGACTCAAGGCAAACTCCACAACTCTTGTGTTTTTCATACCTGATAAACAGCACCAAGTTGATGACGCAAAGATTGGCTGAGAACTTGAGAAGTACCTTGAGCCTCCCTTGGGCTATGACTGGAGTGATCTCTAAGTTTCTGGATGTTTAAACTAGAAGTTACACTTTCTCAGGTGTCACTGACTGTTCAGGCTTTCCAAAGACACTCTTCTGCAATGAAAGACTAACAGTTTCCTACTCTTAGACTGGAATTGTTGGGATCTTGGTGATTTGTGAGATGCCCTCAATGTTTCTGTCTGCTTGTCCTTATAGAAATTCCTTACTGTACACTCTGAGAAAAATCACACAAGCATTGAAATTTATCCCTGGATGCTGTCCATGAATTGACCTGGGAGAGAGTCAACATAATGCTATTATTACATCCATTCATATATATCCAGTTTTGCTTTATACACATACCCACATTACGTTTAAAACAAGGTTTATGTTCAAACTATAAGGAAAAGAATGTTGATTTCCCTGGAAAAGGGTTCAAAACTTACTTTTGCAACATCTGTAATTAAAAATATATCATAAAAATTTAGGGAACTTGTTTATTTTATTTCTTTTTTAAAAAATTAATTTTATTGGTACATTTTAAATATACACAGTGATCACATTCATCATAGGGAATTTGTACCTGTGTGTGATATGGCTTTGTTCTTCTTTTTTCCCATTCTCTTCACTTCCTTACAATCCCTCTTCTCCCCCTTATTTACAAAAACTTGTTTACATTTTTCATTTTTCTCATTTTTTTCCTTTAATTTCCTTCCTTCCCCCCTCTCCACTCCCTAATTTCCTTTCCCATTTGAATATGTTCTTCCTATTTCACAGTATGTACTATACATTTGATACTTATTTACATTTACATTTCTCACATCAGAAAAACCATGCAATATTTTAATGTGTGTCCAATCTATTTCACTTGAGACTGTTGTCTCAAAGTGCATTCATTTATCTAAAAATGTCTCACCTTTATCCTTATTTATGTCAGAGCAATACTCCATTGTATAAAAATTTCACATCTTTTTATCCACAGATCAGTTGGTCAGCAGTGGGCTATTTCCAAGACTCATCTATTACAAACTCTGTTATTGTAAACATGGGTGTGCATATAACTCTAGTATGATCCTTCTAATTCTGTCAGGAAGAAACTAAGAAGGATAACATCTGAGTCTCATGGAACCTGTAGATTTAGTTATTTGAGGAGAATTCACACTGATTTTTACAGTGGTAACACCAGTCTACACTCCCACCAACAGTGAAGAAAGGCTGGTGTTTTCCCACAGCTCTGCTAGCATTTGTTATTGATAATAAAAAATTTCTTTTAATTCTTGACAGTAGCCATTCTTTCAGGGCTAAAATGGAAACTCAGTGCTGTTTTAATTTGCATCTCTTGAATGAAAAGTGATGTTGAACATATTTCATGTATTTATTTGCCATTTTTACTTCTCCACCTGAGAAATGTCTATTTGTTTCAGATCCCTATTTTTAGACTGGGTCTTCAAACTTGGAAGTTCTGAAAATTTTGTTCTATATATATTCTAAATATTAATCCTCTGAGAAACAGCTGACAAAAATTTATTCACACTCTATGGGTTGTATTTTGGTGATTTCTTTTGCCATGCAAAAGCTTTTTAATAAGATGAGATTCCACTTGTTAATTCTTTGTAATATTTCCTGCACAATCAGGATTTTGTTTATAAAATCTCTGACTATAATGTCTTTGAGAGTTCTACTTATTTTCTCTTCTAGCAGACATAGTGCTTCTGTTTTAATATTTGTATATTTGATATTTTTCAAATTTAGGGTAGTTCACAGTGAGAGATATAGTTCTAGTTTTAATTTTTGTCATGTGGAAAGCCAGATTTTTCTAGTACCATTTATTAAAGAGACTATCTTTTTGCCAGTAAATGTGTTTAGCACCTTTGTTGAAGATAAGGTGACTGAGTGTGTTTGGAGTAGTTTCTTCATCTTCTAATCTGTTCACTTGATCCTTGCACCTAATGTTTTTTGTTTGTTTGTTTTTCCAGTACCATACCATTTTTATCACACTAGTTTTATAGTATAACGTCAAGTCAAAACTGCTTTGAGAAGAGTATACCTAGGCACCCTCCTCCAGCATGGCCACCTAGAAAGGTATTTATTCAGAATTTGCTTTACTGTGCTCATTCACTCAAGTACTCAGAGCCTGTTGAAACCATGGTCCAAGGAAACCTGGTTGCTACTTGAGTTGGTGGTAGACTTTAGAATCATCCATGCAGTAGTAATTTTGCAGGTATGAAGATTGCAACTGCTGTGAGATCACAAAGGATTCCACCAAGAAAGAAAGTCCTGGGATGTCCAGAAGTGTATGACAGAATTAGAGTCTCTGCATGTTTACTCTCAGAGGATTATATGTGAAGTTATAACACTGAAGTTGAACCTGAGATAGAGACCACATGAAATTATAGACGTTAGGCACTTGAAACGTCTACCAAAGAAAGCTGCAGGCAGTGAACAGAGCCAGTCCCAAACAGAGACAAAATGAGCGGCAGCTAGTGAAGACATAGGGGTACAACTTTCTAAGCTATTTGGAGTTAACCTCAGGTAACAACAAGCCTGGATTTCTCCACAGGAGGCTACAGGATTTAACAGTTTTCTTCCTTGTGTTTGGTCATGCTTTAATCATATCCTTTTTTTCTGTGCCTATTTCCCACCTTTTGGAAGAGTATATATGGATATATTTACCATATGCTATTATATTAGGAAATATGTAACCTTGATTTTTATTTTTACAAGCAATCATAGCCATAATATACCTGAAGTCCCATAGAAAGTTTGAATTTGAAATTTTGAGCAATACCAGAGCTGTCTCAATCTGACTCTTATAGATGGACTAAATTAATATTGTATGATTAGGTAAATAATAATCTTTGAAGTCCAGTGGTAGAATGTTATAGTTCAGGTTTAAAATATCCATAAAGGCAAGCTGATGAGGTTTTAAGAAGACATTGAATCATGAAGGTACTAATCTCACTAATCTCACTAATGGCTAAAAATAATGATCAATTTATAGCTGAATGAATTAGTAGGCAGTTTGGCTTAGTTAAAGGGAATAAGCCCTGGAGAGCATTATGCTAGGAACTCTTGTTCCTGACTCCTCACCTCCCCTACCTGACCACTGTGAAGTAATCAGATTTGCACCTCCATTCCTTTCTGCTAGATCTTTCTGCCTAGTCATAGAATCAATGCAGTCCTTCAGCCATGGGCTGAATCCTCTGAAACACTAAAATATATTTTACTCCTTTGATCTTATTAGATATTTTGTCATAAAAGAGGAAAAATGACTCACAAGTAGAGAACTCATCAGCACCAACCTTAAGAGATCCAGAAGCAAAAAGAAGACAACTACCATAAAGAAAACATACGGAAGTTATAAAACTAACTATAAAGTAGGTGCAAAAAAGAGAAAGCAATCTACATTTAGCAATGCAGAAAATTATGAAACTACAAAGATAAACACAAATGATAAATAAACAATATATACAAATCAACTAAAAATATAAGATTGACACAATAAGCCCTTACCTATCAATAATAACTGTCACTGTAAGTGGGTTAAATACTTCCAATTTAAAGTTGCAGACAGGATAATTGAACTTCTAAAAAATAAATTTTACCTATATCCTGCCTTCAAGAAACTCATTTCATCAATACACAGACACAAGCTAAAGGTGAAAAGGTACGAAAAAAAAAAACACTATGCAAATAAAATTGAGCAGCTGTACCCATATCCACCTCACATAAAACAGACTTTAAGCACAAAAATTATAAAATGGACAGGGAAAAGTTGTACATAGTAGTTAAGAGGACAAGTAAATAAGATGATACAAAATTATAAACATATGAGCCTAAGTAAAGTACCTAATTATACCAATTAAACATCATTTGATAGAAACATACATATTCCTGTACAAGACTTTAACATCCATTTTTATCAATTAACAGATCATCCAATTAAAAGCTCAACAGAGAATCATTACAGCTGTTTCATCTCATACTAATAAATTTCCCAGATAGTTACAGACTACTACACCTAAAAGCTGCCCAAAAAAACCCTATACATTATTTTAATCAGCAGGTTAGAACATACATTAAGCCAAAAACATGCCTTCAAAATTAAAAGAATGAAATCATATAATATATCTTCTGTTTCGCTAATGAATAAAATTAGAAATCATTAACAAGAGCAACTTCAGAAATTATATAAATAAATAGAAACAAAAAGCCACTCATATGAATAGCAGATTTATAAAGTAATACAAAGGAAAATTAAAATTTCTTAAAACAAATGAAAATGAAAAAGATAGCATATTAAATCTTACAGGATACAGAAAAAGCAGTATTAACAGAGAAGTTCATAGCTTTCTAAATGCCTACATTGAAAAATAGAAAGATTTCAGAATAATTACATACAAAACCAAGAACACATTAAACCTAAAACTAGCATAAGGATAGAAAAATCAAAGATCAAAGAATAAACAAAATAGTGATTAAAAAGCAGGGCAAAAGATCAGTGAAATGATCAGATTTCTAAAGATATAATTGACAACCTTGTAGCTAGACAAAAAAAAAAAAAAAAGAGTCCGTGAAAAGTGAAAAAAGTAAACACTAAAACAAAATCACAACTATATGGAGGATAACTACAGACTTCTATGAAAAACAATAAATTGCAAAATTTTAAAAACTCTATGTTTACTAGAATGAACAATGTTATTATACCTTCAAAATATAACTGTTAGGATATTATATGTGATTGATACATTTATAATCTTATTAAGGATGTTACATGTGCTAAGACCATGTCAATATAAATTATAATCATGTTAGTAATTGTGAGTTGTAATTTAATGAATTGTTTTATATTAAATTATTTACCATTTTCAACTTATTCTAGTCCCTTTGGGACCCAATCGTAAGATTGTAATGCAGATTAAAATTAGTGCTATAGCGAGTGTAAACTTCAAGTTTCCTTTCTGGGATCAAAAGGTAACTAGGGAATACTTTCTGCATCAAATAGTAAAAATGTAATGAGTTCTAAAAATGTGTTATGAAAAATGGTAGACAGCTTATTCTACTTAGTGAGATCCACATTTCTGAGGCTTTGGCTTTTCAAAGCCATTTTGTATTACTTTATTTGTGCTTTTTAGGTGCTTCTGCCTTCTTTTGTTAGTACAATTTTATAGTACATGATGTTTTCATTTCTTGTGTAGAGTTGCCACATTTGCATAACATATGTGAATTCTCTTTATCATTTCCCTTCTATTCCTCCATCTCTTGATTCTCCTCCCATTTGAGAAAGATCTACATCCCTACTTCCTATTATCTATATTTCATTTTGCTCTTTATTTATAATCTGGGTTTCTTATATTAGTGGAACCATGGTGATATTTAAGTTTGTGTATCTGATTTATTTCCCTTATTATATAGTCATCCATATAATGGATACAAGGTGCATCAATTTTCCTAAAAATGATTCAAGTTTATCTTTCTTTGTGGCAGAGTAGTTTAACAGTTTAAACTATCATTGCTTACCCATCTGTTGCTGTTTTCTAGTTCTTTTTAAACCTAAAATCCGTCATGGTCAAACTTTTTCCACTGATCAAGAATACAGCCTTTTGAGCTGGGTATGGAAGTCCCATTTGACCCAGCTATTCCACTTCTAGGCATATTTCCAGAAGAACTGAAAACATCGTACCACAGTGATTTATGTGCACCCATGTTTATAGCAGCACAATTTGTAATAGCCAGATCTTGGAAACAACCTAAGTGCCCATCAACTGAGGAATGGATAAAAAAGTTGTGGCATTTTTATACAA